>JABGMY010000573.1:0-21509 GCA_014705525.1 Colletotrichum sp. HC292
CCCAATCTTATGTAGTCCAGTAAGGCTACGCAACCAAACAAAACGGCAAATTTATAGTGGCCAATCTTGCCCGAAACTTCGCAGAAAGGTCTTGCTCTCACGATCCTTCCAGGTCTCTCTGCGGTATGCGTGAATCCTACCAGCTGTGGGTCATCAAGCTAATGTGAATAGGGAAGGTCACCCTCAATGGGAGTGGTGACTGCTCCTCCCAAAGGGCTACTTCAAATGGGGTAAAATCCTTCAACTTCATGATCCTGTATTGACCGCCTTGCGACGTTCGGGAAACGCTTACTCCGTAGTCGACCCTAAGAAAGTGGAGCTGATAGCTTGTGCAACCATCTCATCTAGCAGCAGAGGTAAGAATTGCAATTCGTCAGCTCGCAAAGCCGCTCCATGTCACCTGCCTGATTGATCCATCGGATCAGCAAGCAAGGTATCAGCTCCTATGAGAACTTTCTCGTCGCATATGCTCTGGCCCCGGGGCTCCGAACCGGTCGCGCCGGGAGGCTGCCAATGCAAACGCTTTCCATCATAAGAGGCAACCGGACACTTGCTCCAGCTCCTCGTTTCTGGCATCTCATTAGCTCGTAACAGTTCGAGCCAAAAGTATCCCTCAAATTCTCATCAAGCTTTCCATACATTTTGCTGCTTCAAGATGAAGACCGCAGTTCTCCTCGCTGCTCTGGCAGCCTGCGTCGTTTCTCTCCCAACAGCACCTCCTGCTGGACTTGGTGGGCCTCAAAGTTTACACTCCATATAAATCTCTACTTACTCTTCATAGCCCAGACCAATGCCGATGAATCTTACCTCCCGATGAAGGCTCGCGCGGAGACCAGTGCCGATGAGTCGTATCTGCCGATGAAGCGTGCCGAGACGAGCGCCGACGAGTCTTATGATCCCATGCGACGAGCTGAGACCAGCGCTGACGAGTCGTATCTGCCAATGAAGCGTGCTGAGACCACCGCTGATGAGTCCTACCTTCCTATGTAAACTAGCTCCTATGGTTTCATGTTGGAAACTAGTGCTCTAGTAGTAGAGCGGTGGAGAATGATTTCATTCCAATTCAAGGCCGTTAGCTTCATGATTGTTGGTCGTTGCTAGCTCGCCCGCCGATGTGGTCTTCAAACTGTCAAGTTGACAGTGCAGGAGCACTGCACCGACCCGGGAACACAACAAACAGAAACGGAGGCATATGCGAGTATTATATATCAAGTTTAGTGGACCAAGAGACTATGTCAGTTTACAGAAAAGTATTGCGGCAGCAGAACGTTTCTTGACTTTGACCTCTGCTTGGGCTCCCAAGACTCGGAGCCCGAACAACGAAAGAACATCAACAACAACACAAATAGGCCCACGACGTTACTGCATAGTTTCGGAAACTGAGATTAAGTCAAATTTGACTGTTTAGTTGGATCGATGTATTGCTTCGCTAGGAGTTCATTGACAAAAGTCCCAACCTAGTTGACTCTTGCAGCAAAGCTCTAGCATTTGAAAGTAACACCAGTGCTTCATCACACCAAACAAATCAATTTACTATAAGCTCCGCCACAATGAGAAAATGAAAGAATGTAGGGATTGCTACAATAGTTGGTAATTGGGATCATGGAATTCGTAATAACCGGACCCAACTTCTGTGGTTGCGCCCCCATTAGGCAATGTGATGTCGGCCCTAGTGTTCGGTGGGACTTGAACATTCAGATGAAAGCCGTTGCGGTGCAAGGCATTATCCTCTGTGTTGTTCTCAAACCACCATTGAACTTTAATCTCACCGTAGGGACTGATGAACTTGGCGTCCGCACTGGTGATGTTTCCGCCTGGGACGGGAGCGACGGCGATTCTCTTCCAGCCAGACTCAGCAGGAGCGATACCGCCGATAACTTGATGCATCCAATTGGCAACAGATCCAAAGGCGTAGTGGTTGAAACTCGTCATCTCGCCAGGATTGACGCTTCCGTTTGACAACAGACTGTCCCAACGCTCCCAAGTTGTTGTGCCGTTCTGAACAACTTGGTAAAGCCATGAGGGAACCCGAGTCTGTAGAAGCATGCGATAGAAGTCCTCCGTAGCTCCGATGTTGCGGAGAGCGAACCCTAAGGGAGGTGTTCCGGCGAAGCCCGTGCCGACGAGGTAGTCGTTTTCTGCTACGATGTCACGCAGCGTCTGCGCCGCAGAAGAACGCTGCTCCTCGTCGGTGTAAAGACCAAAGTCTAGAGCCATGGCGTACGCAGTCTGAGTTCTGTTTGCGAGGGCGCCGTCTTGCATCCAGGCATTATGAAACTCCTCTGTCAGGTTGTTCTGCTGACGACGATATTCCGTCGCAGCATCGTCCAGACCCAGGGCTGCTGACATGTTGGCCAGAAACTCCGTCATATGAATGAGATAAGCATCCGCAACGAGAATCTTCGCAGTCGTAGCGTTGCCAGGTGCATCCGAGGGAGCTTGAGGGTCAAGCCAATCCGCAAACTGGAACGAATTGCGATTCCAGAGACCAACTTCGTTACGACTGATGCCCTTGTCGATCCAAGCCTTAGCTTGAGAGTATTGCTCCTCTAACAGATCAAGATCGCCGTAGGCTTGATAAATGTTGAAGGGATTAGCGACGGCAACGTCACCCCAAACAGCAGCAGGTGTGGCAGGAGACCCCGGCGGGATGGTTGGTACAGTGAAGGGAACGATCATGGAGTCGTTTCGCTGCATTTCTGACCAAATATTCTTGTGCCAACCCTTGAAAAAGCCGGCGGCGTTGTACAGGTAGTTGGCAGTGGGGGCGAATGCGTGCGCGTCTCCAGTCCACCCAAGACGTTCGTCGCGTTGAGGGCAGTCAGTTGGGATAGAGAGGAAGTTTCCCTTCATAGACCATCGGACATTGTGATGAAACTTGTTCAGTAGCTGGTTAGAGCAATCGAACCAACCGGTTTCTTCCATATCACTGTGGACCACAACCGCCGTGATTGACTCGGGTGTTAATGGGGTCTCTGCCGGCCAACCATCGATCTGAGCGTAGCGGAAACCGTGGAATGTGAAGCGAGGTTCCCATGTTTGGGTGCCGTTCCCATGTAGGATGAGGGAATCCTCTGCCGTAGCGTACCGAAGGGGTCTTAGGGCTAGTTCACCATCTTCCAGAACTTCGGCATGGTGGAGAGTGAGGTTTGTCCCGCTGGGTCCAGAGACAGTAAGCCTGAGCCAGCCAACAAGGTTCTGTCCGAAGTCGATGATGGTCTTTCCCGAGGGAGATTGAAAAATTACTTCCGGCTTCCTCTCCTGGACTCGCCTGACTGGGGGTCCATCAGGTGGAACCAAATCGCCTTTGGGCGCATCTACCTCCTTCGTAGCAAGCCAGCCGCTGGCTTCGAAGGCCGCAGAAGACCAGCCCTCCAGGTCCGCCTCTAGTCTGGAGTCGTACTTCTCGCCATCGTATATCTCGGATGTGAGAATCGGGCCGGTGCTCGCTTGCCACGAGGTGTCGGTGGGAACTTCGACGGTGCTGCCGTCATCGAGGGTGGCAATGAGGAGAGAAATCAAACCAATGGTGTCACCGTAGTTGTTACGGAAGCCGCCTCCATAACTAAGTCGACTCGAAAACCAGCCCTCACCAACGACCACGCCAATGGCGTTGTCCCCGTTGTTGACGAGTTCGGTAACATCGTACGTGTCGTAAACGTGCCGATAGTTGTACGATTGCCAGCCCGGGGCAAGCACAAGATCTCCGACCCTGTTTCCATTGATCTCGGCTTCATATAAGCCCAACGCAGTGATGTAAAGGCGAGCGCTTGTTACGTTTGCCGTCACAGGGAAAGCCTTCCTGAAGTAGATGGGCCGCTTTGGGGCATCGACCTCTGTGTCTCTGTCGGCGGCGATAGGAACAGCGCTCGACCAGTCACTGCTGTTGAGGAGCCCAGTCTCAACAGTGACCCAGTCGGACCACGGTGTTGAGGGCTGACCCGATTGACCATGGGCTCTGGCCCTTACAGTAGCCTGTTCAGCCGTGCTTAGAGGTGATTCGGGCCATGGTACAAGCAGGGATTCGGAGGAGTTGACGCTGTAAATGCTTGGTGCGCCACTGGTGCCCCTGACAACCTCGAGGTCGTACGAAGTCTGCTGCCAGTCGACAGCATTGCCTCCGAACCTCCACGAGATACGAGGCTCCGACTCGGCTATGCCAAGAGCCAAGCGATGATGCTCGAAAGACAGCTGTGATATCGAAACAGCCATGGTGTTGAAGGGAGCTGCAAGGCAAAGAAGAGTTGCGCCTGTGAATCAACTGGAACATACATGGCTTTCCCAACTGGCAGGTTATTATATGTCTTGCAACAGCAATGGCCACTCGGGTCTTCTTCACCCGTGCATTTGTTGCTTCCTCTGCCTGAGGTCAATGTTGGCAAGCCCGGAGAAGACTCGCGGCAGTCATCTTCGGTGGGCTTTGTGCCGCGGACGAGCTCATGCTGGCTCGATGAGCTCATTCCAACCTCCAGCTCGTCCTGCAATGCCCGAAATCTCTGGGGATCGGGCCGTTAAGTTTGCGGGGTCCCCACACCAACAGGGTGGGATCTCCAACCCCACGGGGCGATATGCTTAGAAGGATGATGATCTCCGGCACGGCAGCATTCATGGTCGGAAATCCCGGCCCCAGGGTGCCAGTGCCGGTGGGACGACGTCTGCGTGATCCATCTAGATTTTCTATTGAGGCGAGGCTATTTGAACATCTTGCTTGCTTATTTGTTATCCTACAGAGACCATTTCATGGCCTTTACATATTCACGGTTTGGGCACATAGCTTTGTCTAGAATGTTTTAAACTACCTTAGTGAAGGGCAGCACTCCGGGAAGCTAATCGAGCATGTTAATGGGATGAACTGCCAAAGCAAACAGGGAACGCGGAGAAGTCTTGAGTAGCTGGCAACCCCGCAAACTCGGTTGCCGGTAGTTGGGGAGAGCCCGATGCCAGGGCTTCATAACCCAGGTTCTCCGCATTGAAGTGTGCGAGGGGATGCAACCAGCTGACAGATGGCGTGAAAATACCGCTTTAACCATACGGCAATGTTTCTTGGATGAGTCGTATCCACAGGAAATACGCGTTTAATCTTACCGTGTATGGACATTGGCCATCCTGCCAGGGAAGCACATCACCAGAGCCTGCAGCACAGGCTTGGCCCGGAGCCGACACTCCCCGTGACCAACAAGTGATTTTTCACCCGTCATTTGGAGTACTTTGACTAAACACCTTCGGATTTCCCGAAAACTGCAGGAATAAAGGTGAATTGTTTGGCCGGTGGTTTTCCCAGAAAAGATGGGAGAGCGAGCACCCTGCTCAGCCTCCCTTGATCAAGGAGCTCCAGCTGACGTATCCGTACTCGGCCGAAAGGTATGGATTCCGCTTGAGTCTCAGTAACATACCCCACCAGGCGGCAGAGAGCTTCGATGAGTGTGTTGAACAGCTACGGCACGGCGTATCGGCACGCTTTGACGACAGATTAGTTTGGATGAAGCAGAAACAAACAACCTGCGATGACTAAGCTACATGCAAATATTTCCATGGTTTCGGGCGGAAATCCGCGGACGCGTGCGCGGGCGCCGTCGGCCCACATGTTTGTCTTCAAAAGCCCCATTATTGTGTGCCTCGGGATCTTTTGGACAGTCTGTGATCGTCGTTCCTCTTGAGTTTTGTCTTCAACACGGTCGCCTTTGTTGCCCTAAGCTTCTTCCATCATCAACCAAACACCCGCCCAACAGATAAGATGGGCATCCCGGCCAACAAGAAAACGGTCCTTATTACCGGGTACGCCACCGTAGCCCGCCGCCAGTGACATGCCTGACTCGCTAGAATGGTCGCCGAAGGAGGGCTATAGTGCTGACAAGCCTTTTGCTGTAGCTGCACCCAGGGAGGGATTGGCCACGCGCTGGCCAGAGAGTTCCACGCCAAAGGTGAGCAGTCTGGTGTCACACCAACACCGAAGCGCCCTCGTCAATTGGTGTCCTAAATGCTCACACACAACCTCATCTTCAGGGCTTCATGTCATCGCAACCGCACGGCGCCCGGAAGTCCTCCAGGATCTCGGGGACCAAGGCATGACGACGATTGCTCTCGATGTAACCAAGGCCCAGAGCATTGCCGAGTGCAAGCAGAAGGTGACGGAGTTGACAGGTGGACGCCTCGATTTCCTCGTCAACAACGCGTGAGGCTATCCCAACCTAGAAATGCAATCTTCCCAAACCGAATGACAAGATGGGCACAAACAAAGTTGCCAAGCTTTGATACATATCTGACGAATTCTTGCATAGGGGCCTCACCCACACCGTCCCAGCTACAGACATCAACATGGACGAAGTGCGCCAGACATTTGAGACGAACGTGTTCGGTGTCATGGCTATGGTCCAGGCATTTGTACCCCTCATGATCCCATCACGAGGTCTCATCATCATGATCAGCTCCCTCTCATCAGTCTCGCCATATGTCTTTGGCTCAGTCTACACTGCAACAAAGGGGGCGCTGAATTCATACAGTCGCACACTCCGCCAGGAGTTGCGCCCGTTCGGTGTTCGGGTCATGGTGTCCATGACCGGCACTGTCAAAAGCGACATCGCAAAGCTTAACCGCGAGCTCCCGCCTAACTCTTTATATACCCGTGTCAAAGACTTGTACGCAAAGCGTTTGAAATTCTCCCAGAACAATGCTACTGTGACCACCGAGGACTTTGCGAGTCAGCTGGTGGCGGAAGCGTTGAAGGGAGAAGGCTGGCTCGGAGGCTGGCTTGGCGGTGCCAGAAACTGGTTCTGGGCTGGTGGCATGGCAGGATCAGTTTGGCTGGCGAGATTGCTATTTGGCGAATGGCTTCTGGATGAACTTGCGTACAAGAAGTTTGAGCTGCCAAAGTTGGAGGCCATCGTGCGCAAGGAAGGAGTCAAGAGAGTGGAGTGATAGTAACGTGCACATTCTTACATGGGAGACGTAATTCGAAATGCAATCTATTGATTATAAATAAGCTGAGCAGCCTGCGCATTCTACCGAACCAGATGTATTTCCATTCGTACCAAGGTAACGTTAAGATTCTTCCTCGTCCCTTGTTCTGGACTTTCCGGTGCTTTCTTCTCGGTCCCTCAGGCCAAGGAACATTCCGAGCATCAAGAAGTCGTACAAAGCCTTCATGATTCCCGCTCCCGTAAGTACAACAATCCAAAGATTCTTGCCAGACAAGACGCCGGCGGCGCCGATTCCTCCAGCTTGTGCTAGAGTCTTGACAATGTTGACCACACCTAGAACGGCGGTTCTTTCGTTTGGAAGCACTGCAGCGGCCAAGAATGCCTGTCGAGGGGCTTGATCCATGCTCTGCGTGCAGGCTCTTAGGGACAGGAGTGCCATGGCAATCCAAGTACCAGAAGGGCTCGGCCCGGGAATAGGAATCATGGACAGAAACACGGCCGATGGCAGGTGCGTAAAGACCATCGTCTTGAGGGGTCCGAGACGCCGCGCGAGCGGGAGGGCGACAAGGTTGGAGATAGTGGCGAGAAGGTTCGTCACTAAGAAGAGTGTGCCCAATGATCCTGGCTGCAGCGAGTGAACTGTAGTGAAAAAGTAGGTGAGCCATGAGGGCGATGCCATTCCGGAGGCGAACGAGTCAAGACAGAAGAGAATGAGTAGCCGGAAGAGGATCGTTTGCGAGAGTGGAGATATATGTGGAAAAAGAGACCGCAAACGTTGAACAACTGTAGGCGAGGGCGAGCTGAATCTGTTCTCGTCCTCCCCGTTCCCTGAGTTGCCGGACAGAAGTGGTTGGGTCTCGTCGTTGGCAGGCTTTGAACTCGTTGAGCCGACCTCAACAGCGGAGCTGAGCCCAAAAATGAGCATCAACTTGATGAGGCCCAGAGCCGCATAGATCAAGAAAACAATTCGGTATGCCTCGTTTGTTGTCCACGAGTCATTGTCTTCGAGGACCTGAACAACCCAGCCGCAAGTGAGGGTTCCCAAAGCAGCACCTGCACTTCCGAAGAGGGTGTACCACGCGAAGATGTCGCTGCGGTGCTCCCTCTGAGTGAGCTGGGCCAGAACGGACTCCTCGACAGCACGGAACGGTCCAATCTCGTTCCCACTGGGACTAATGACGCCGACGATGCTGGCAACAACGAGGACCCAATAGTTGCCAAAGTATGCGAACACGAAGCCACTCATAACCATCAATGCGGCCCCTGCAGCCAAGATCTTGCGCCTGCCGACTTGGTCGGTAATGGTTGTGAGAAAGAAGCTGATGACAACATCTCCAAGTAGAGTCAAGGTCATGAACAGACCGATTTTCTCATCTGAGAACCCGAGATTTGAAAGAAAATGGACAAGGATGAGAAACGAGGCGCCGTAGGCAAAGAGTCGCACAAAGCGCTGTAAGCAGAGCACCTTGGTGTCGCGGCATGATTGAGAAATGGCGGTAAAACCACTCTCAGCAGCAAGCTTTGACAGCCAAGACGGCGTTTCAGACGACATGATGACTTTGAGTTTCGTCTAGCTGAATTGTGATGGATGCTCCCTCTGTAATGCCGAACCTTCGCGCAGCATACCGGCACTTATATAAGTCGATGGAGGCTCAAATTGCAGTCCAGGGTCGGAATGTTGGCTCGGAGATATGATAGCAAAGGTCGGAGGAATCGGAGGTCAGCGCAAGGAACAAACGAAACGCACTCGCCCACTCTTTGCCTGGATGGGCGGTCACGTGGATGAGGCCACTTGGATGGCGTTTTGTTTTGCCAATGGCATGACTCCATTGTCCAAATGTCGTCAGCTTGGACGTCGCCGATCCTTGTCCAACGCCTTTTGAGTCCTCACTTTTGTGTGACGCCAAGTCCTGAGGCCAATTGGGATGTAGCATCCTGCACTGAAAATTTGACCCAGGCCCCTGCTCCCGGCCGCGTCTCAACGCCTGTTGCGCAAGACCGGCAACAACTTGCCGGCGGAGTGGCACCGACGGCAATCTACCAGCCGTCTGGTCTGGGCAACGACTCGGAAATTCAGCCGACGTCCATTTTCTTTTTCCGAGGGCCCGGCATCAAGTGTTCGTGTAGCAGAGGTAATCATCTCGAAAGTCAATCAAGTGGCAAATAGTTGATGGTTTCGCTGGCAGCATCCATCGGGATGTTGCTGTGCATGACAGGTGTCCATTCGGACGGACCCCTGCTGAAGATCCTTTCTGTGCACAACCTTGTCAGAACAGCTTCCAGCCCTAATTCCAGGGCCATTGCAGGTGCTGGACGCCTAACCATACTACTAAAACACTGCAGGGGTTTCTGACGGCTTCTTGGATGATTTTGAACCACCCTCCAAATCACAACCTACGCGCTCAGAGAACAAATATCTGAAGAGGGATGACTCTTGTATCATAAAAACACTGCCACATCTCAATCACCTTTAAGTCAGTGAGCCCAATCTTGTTTATTTCCGCAGGAAGCAACATGCGGTTGATTCCGACTGCCCTGACTCATCCCAACCCATGATGGCCAGTGCCCTGTGCAGTAACGCAGCGTCTAGTCCCGTCTATCAAAGAAGCGGAAAAACCACCGTATTGTCAAAGTCGATCGTCTCATCGGGGCATTCGATTCGGTCCATGCATGTTCCAAAAACCCGATCCCATAACCTCGTGTGCTTGCCATAGTTGCCGCTCTTTTTCCATCCCTTCCTGTGATGAAGGTCATGGTCTTCCAGCAACAGATCACAATTAAACCGCCTCAAAAGCCAGGCAAAGGGCGATGGAGTTGTGGCATATATACGAAGGCCGCTGTGTCCACTCAACTCGGTGAAAATGACGTATTCCTGACACACCCACCATTCATAGAACCCCATGGGGAAGCCGAATAGCTTGAGAGTCGCATACGTCAGCAAAGGTATGCCGGCAATGTCCCAAAACTCTTGCTCGGAATCTGAAAACAGGGCCAAGAGGGGGTTTGGGTGTTTCGTCAAGTGGTGTGTTCGGTGGAATTGCCATAGGGAGTCGACCTCGTGCATAAGTCGATGGTACCAGTAGAACCAAAAGTCAAGGATGACCCCATACAGACCGACCTCGAGGGGTACCATTTTCCAATTGATAGTATTTGGGGCCTCATAGCTCCTGTACGCAAGGATAACGGCCATCATCGACCGAAATGTCGATGTCGAGATCAATGACCGTAAGACCTTCCTCACGCTCCGGTCTGGTACGCTGTCGCGCTCATGCTTGTCGCCATCTAGAAATCCGTGGATATGGCCGAGGTCGCGCATAATGTTGATTTGATGAATGGCGATGAGCTTGATAAAAGCACTGTAGAAGATGAAGGCGGCCACGGGGTGTAGGTTGTACCCCGTGTAAGACACAAAAAGTTGATGAATGACGAGCGGTGCGCAGGCGTGTACGATAATCCATCGATGGAACTGCCAGTGTGGAACATATGGAACTGGATCGCCTTTCTCGTGGACAGGAACCTTCCTGTCGAGGTCCACGTGATGTAGGCCAAGCCGTTCAATGATCCAATGATGAGCTTTCCAAAGACGTCTGTCGCGAAGGCGCCATGTAGATTTCATAGGATCCTTGCTCTCGCCCATTGTTACTGCAAATGTGAGAAGTCGAGTAGATTGTTCGCGTTCGAAATGTAAGGCAGAAAAGTCGCGACTAAATATCTGCCATCGCGAGGATTCGTGGATGATGGCTGGTTCATTTAATAGTTTCGTCTGATTGCCGCCCTCGGCTCTATCACGTTCACGTGTTTCATTGAGACTGGTTGTTAAGCTCGGACAATACGTCAGGTTGTTAGGCGGATTTCCCTGTTGCCTGCCCCTCACGCACCATCATCCCAGTGCTCTGGGGTTTACTGCCAGGGTGTTCGTCGTTCTCCTTGGACCCTGGCTGTGCCGGCGACAGTTTCATTCGACCGAGGCATTCGCACTCGCATAGCCGCGCCAGTAAATATCAGATGACAACGTGTTTTCAAGATGACCTGCATCCCGATCGAGAAACATAACTTGTATGGAAGATCTATGCATCGCGTCCTGATCCGCAGGAAGCACAGGGTATTACAAAAATCTACATCTAAAGCAGCTGTGTGATCGCGATGTGGAAACAATGTCTAGGAGATAATGCAGATTTATTTCTCGCGGGGGATATCATACGAAGCTAACAGCTTGATTTTAAGCCTCATTATCGCGCCAATGCGTGGAATCTTTCACATGTTCGTCTGTTTCATGGAACATGACGAACAAGAGCGTATGGCTTGTGCTGCAACTCTTGGCTGAATCTGGGCCTCGGGAGAATGACGATATCTTAGCATAAGATTGAGCGGGTCGTCCAGGGACCAGGCTGCCATGATGCTGACAGAATTTTCTAGGCTACATCGACGATCACAAGTGACGATCGCGGGTTTGACTTTCTCGGTTGAGCCCAAGGAGTTTCTGTAAGTCATGCATAGAAAAATGAAAGTGCAGTGCACGTGCAAACAGTTCGTAGTTCACTTCGCACCGAAAATCGATGATTGCCATATGCCGGGAACATCCCCGATTAATCATCATGTGGTCTGGTACGTGACACGACAAGATTTCCTGTTCCATCATTAGGAAACAGAGGTTATGCAAACCAGCCGCGCAGTCGGAATATCGCTATAGAGTAAACAACATGGAATAGGGAAGAACACAAAAGCAAAACAGCCTGCGTATAATTATCAGGGGACATACCATCAGATTCAATATTACACAAAGCGAATTAGTCTGCAGTTGATACGTGTCTCTGTAAGGAATATAAGATGCAACCGAATATCATTCAATGCAGATCTGTCTTTTGTCCAGAAACTCCTATAGTTGCCATGTATCTGAAGGTGTATCCAACAAACTGGGTTATTCTACTTCCCCTGTCAATGCTCAAAGAGGTATATTATTTCATTCCACTGTGTCAACTAAGAGGGTCCAGCCTTCGCCTCAACAAGCCAGATGTAAGAACAACAAAAGGCAAGAGAGAAGGCGAATACTTAGTAGTGGGAAGAGTATCACCCTCTCATACATGGATTTGAAACTCAGACGTGGTGTTCGTTTCATTTGAGACTCAGTACATCAAATCCAATCAAAGTGAATAAAGTCTTACATCGGTGATCAGAAAGTGAAAATGGCGAAGGCTTATCCAGATTTCTGAAGATGCGGTAAGGGCGATCTCGTCAAGAATGTCATAGAAGAACAAAGTGCGTATTCATCTCCGTCCCTATGTTCAGTAACGAAGTACAGCGGGCTTGGCAATACTCCATACGACCCAAGCCTCAATGATTTTGAACTTGTCTAGACGAAACATTCTGCAAGAATCAAACATTTAAAGGTGATGATGATCAAAATCTCCATATTTCCTAATTACTTCTGACCACATATCAATCATGGGTTTCCTCGATCATACACTGGCAGCAGCAACCTTGCTGACGAGTCCGAGGATTCCAGCAGCCGTGACGGAAGTGTTAGATCTAGTGAAACCCTCAGCGAACGGCAGGCGCTCTTCCTCTGGAACAAAACATCAGCTTCAATTGGCCAAAACATCATGACATCAAACTTACGAAACAGAACCTTGACCCATTCAGTCTTGGCATTGCCATCGTCCAAGTTGCCAAAGATGGAGAGGTAAAGGGCAGTCTCAATGAAACTGAACTGAACACCATCGGCGGTGAGACTGAAGTCGGGGTTCGCGGCGGCAGCGGCCTGAAGGCGGGCAGCCCTAGCCTTGGCGGCGGTAGGGATGGAGATGGTCTCGTTCACGAAGTTGGAGGCAACGGTCTCCCAGATTTCCTCGTTGAAGCTGTGATTATCACCGAAATAAATATCGTTGCGGCTCAGACTGCCATCATGCTCAATGACTGGGTGGGTAATCATTAGCAACTGTACTGATTAATTTCGAGTCCCTAGATTGACTTACTTCCATGCTTATCAAGATCATCCAAGTTGAAAGTGGCGTTGTTCCCGGTCGTAGAGGTAAGAAGTGCTTTCTGTCCAACGAGAGTGGTTGCAGCAGGATCCAAGTTCACAGCTGCTGTGAAGCCAGTGATGAGGTCGGCCGGAGAGACGTTCAATCCGTTGCGAGGGAGGTAGCCATGGTTGGCCAGGGTGTTGACCATCGGGCACGGGCTTCGACCTGTCAAAAGAATGTTACCATGAGTGTTTGCCCCTAAAGCTATTCATCTCCACTGAGTCTACTTACGGTCATCAGACGTGGGAGGAGCCCAGTCATTTGCTCCACGACGGATCACGGCGAAAGCATCGACCGCGAGAGCAGCGGAGAGGACGAGGGCGGACTTGAAAATCATCTTGAAGATGGCGATTGGCAAAGACGGAACGAGCAAGCCGGAACTGAGAACGAAGGACGGGGCTTGATGCAACGGTGGTTAGAAGGGTCCTCCATGGTAGCAACTGGCAGAACATCGTGGGGTAGATAAAACCCATTGGTCGTTCAGAGCCGCTGCCCTTTCTAGAAATGATCCACTGAGGCTGTCAGCTCGCGGACTTGCCGGTCAAGGTGACCAAATGTGACGCGATTCCCCATTAGTATCCAGAGCCGTGTGTAGTGACAGATGCAGGGCAACGATACGTGATGTAAAATTGCATCTCCACCCCTGGATCGCATCTGCAAGGAACCTCATGATGGGGAACATGCCGAATCAGGGGCTGTCCCGATCGCCTGGTGGTAGCGGGGCTGCCAAAGACCCCTTTCCAGGTTTTTTCTGGCCAATGGCACCATTTTCGAAAGTAATCACCAGCATCATAAAAGCCTCGATAACTTCGGAGAGCCCTATTTTCGGACTGCTCCCGCGCGTTGTCGTGGTTCTCAATTTTTTCCATTCATGCCGCCGGCGTACAAGATATCCCGAGTCCATCAGGTACGGAGTATGAGCTGGTCGCCTGAAAGCTGCTGCATCCATGAGTGTTCCCTCAATGTGTCCCGCAGCGGCCCGCGAAGCTTGGGCCCCGGCGGAAAGTCTAATAAACTGCAAAAAAGCTTAGGCTATGTATGCTATGCGAGGTTGCATCTTCTCATACTACGCAATACGCCATGACACACCGCACGGGCACGCGCAAGCATGACGGATGCAACATCAGAAAACCACCAGTAAAGGAACTTTGGTCAAACAATATGACTGCATAAGTACATTTCGATCCTAATCAACACAGCCCCCGAGTGCGATCCTGGTGGAACGAGGCGGTGTTCTCAAAAGCACCCGCCCCTGGATCCGATAGAGTGCCAGAGTCGCCTACGCCGACTGATATTTGATGCTCCTACGTCGGCATCTCGGAAGAGCTTGTCCCATCATGTGATATTCAATCAACGACGAAACCGGAGAAAATTGCTAATCCACCAGCGACTATCGCCACCATGAAAGCCGACGTGATGACAGGCTTAAATCCATGCAACACTGGTCCCAATAGTTCTGGGGCGAAGAATGTCGTGCTCCTCAAACCTGCCGCATCTCCCGTGTTCGCAATTAAAATACTCTTTCCAACGAGTTGTCGATGAAGCGTACTCGCAGAGACATTCTGGGCACAGAGAGTTGGAGAGAGCCATCAGCGCATTCGCAATCGCCATGTCGCCGCAACGGATTGTTGCTCAGATTGCCCGCCCGCTGCACTGCAACGAACGGGACTTGCTAAGCAACTCCGACCCCGATGCCAGCTAAGAGCTAATAGGTCACGTATCCCCACGTTGAATTCGTGCTGCAGAGTGTAGAGGGGTCACTCGCTGACGACAAAGACGGACGTGCCGGTCCATAAGAATGGCTTGTGGGTGCCGGTGCGAGTCATCTTGGTCCCCGCTGCAATATCGCCGCTCAACGTGACGGCCCCACGTAAGGTAGGCTAGAGTATTCCCAACAAACCTGCTGCACTCGTGCCTCGGACAATCTGGAAGTAGAATGTCAGGTCAAAGACGCGAGCGAACATTGCCGCCGAGAGGAACGATATCAGAAGCCCCAACTTTGCCCAAAGACCGTTATAACGCAGTTGAAGCGACTAGATAACGCTGAGGTACCATCAAGCATCGTCTAGCGAGTGAGGCCGAATCTTCTGTGGTAAAAGTCGTGTCTAGGAAAAGGCGTTTAGAGTTTAGTGAAAGCGGGAATCGCCATCCTTACGCGTTTTAACTGTACTAAAGTGCCGTTCCCCATGCGATCCTTGCCCGCGGACCCTCGGAACGTTTTACAGCGAGATGGACTTGGGAGGGGTTTTCTTAATTACCCGACTACAATAAGGACGATAAGGCTGGCGTTTGAAAACCACTCCCGCCTATGCATATCTCTCCGGGATGCAATTGCATCTTCTAGAGTGTCTAAGCTATCTGTTCCTTCCTTACCTAGGGAACAGGCCAAAGAGTCTGGCAGTAAGCACAGGGGACACGTGAATATCATTTGCAGTGGAGATCTAGATTTGAAATTCATCCACCACCAGGTAATCATTTCGTGACTACCTATTTGATGCAACTGTCTGGCGGTCTTCTACGACCTAGAATCTCTGCCTTGAGGTTACCAATTCACTGTCTCCTGAGGACGAAATTCCGAAAAGCCATCTGATTACTTGGGTCAAAAAGCTTGAGGTCGAAGTTGCACTATTTCGAGTAGACTGCGCGCAAATTGGTGACGGTAGCAAGCGTAATTCCGTAGCCATGGTTCTTCTAACCAGGTCAGTGGACAAGGCGTCAGAAAGAAGACGTCTTTCGCTTCACCGCTGCCTTTAATACAGTGCGATTACTTCCACGACAAACTACTTATCCCCTATACGCATACGCCCACTGGTCATTTTTCGCCACACTTCCCCGCGCTCTGCAATCTGGAAGATCTTGAAGTAAGGCCCCGAGCGTCGTGAGGACGTTTGGCACGAGCTCCATCCATGGGATAGAGACCACGAGGCTTACAGCCGAACTGGAGAACGACCCGCTGGCCGTCAAAACGGTCAAAATTTGGGTGAAAGTGCCTGCAAATAGCAAATCGCGGAATCAATGTGTTGGGCATGTTCCTCATGGCTTTAGAAGACCAATCAAGGGCTTTAGACATTGAGGCCGAGCCAGGATGATGTATCTCACCTACACCTGCTCGAAGTCAGCGATTTGTGCCCTGTAGTCAAACACAAAATAAAAACGACCCGGTGTACATATGGGAAGAAGAAATCATCCGAAAGTCACCAAGCTGTGTGCACGGCCAACGCGAACGTTGTCCCACTTTGGCAAAATTGCTCATCAGAATCGACTTAAAGTGTCACCAACAGCAGATCTCAAATCCGACAACGCACCTCATTCTCTGCTCCCAAAGAACACCGGAAATCGTCGCATAGAAACTCATCGAGCCACGTCCATATTCTGCGCTTCACCATGACACGTCGCGGAGTTGAGGTACAACCATTCAACAGTCTAGCCCAATGGAAACGCACCCATGAGGGACGCGCGGATGACAATGTTGGCGAACATGTTTCGATCAAAATCAACAAGACACAACACGCCATCATCGAATCCTTAAGAGTAGCTGGCTCCCTTGTACCTGAAGCGGAAATTTTGCCAGATACCGATCTCACAGAGGTCCTCACCAACAGTGGGCTGGACAGCGCAGGTCTGCTTATTTTCAAGGCAACCTTGGAGAAACGACTGTCTTTGCCATCACCGATCCCAGTAACGGCGTTGATATCAGCTAAGACGGTGCGTGCTATCGAGGTCGAAATCATGAAAACATCGATACGAAGCAACCACGGGCTACTGTTACCGTTCGTCACAGAGGGCTCAAAGACGCCGTTATTCCTCTTCCCTCCTGGAGGGGGCGAATTGAATTGCTGGATTGAGCTCATCCGCTATTTGCCCAACCGCCCCATCTATGGCCTTCGGCTTCGTGGGCTTCAACCGGGCGAAACGGCGTTCGAGAGTATTGGTGAGATGGTAAGATCATACGTGCTGGAAATACGCCGAGTAAAACCCCGAGGGCCATATGCGCTACTAGGAATGTGTTTTGGAGGCAATGTGGCATATGAGGTGACCAAGGAGCTTGAAAACCAGGGAGACACTGTGGAATTCACTGGAGGCATTGACAACGCGCCGTACATCACCCAGATGAGCTTTGCCGCGCTCCGATTCTTCATCATCGATTTACTCGCTACGCGCCGTTTGATCACTGCTGCCGAGCAAGCTAGTTTGAAGCAGGAGCTTCATGATGCTGACCCTGCGACATTCCCCAAATTCGTCATGCGTCGGTTTCGAACCCGACTCCAGACTGCGGGCATAACGCGTGGGAGGCTTGAAGCTTGGTACCGTGTGTTCTCTGGCACGGCTCATATGGCAGATGGGTATACCCCGGAAGGCAAAATCGAATCCTACACATCATTCTGGGCCTGTCCGCTGCCCGAATGGAATATATCAAAAGAAGAGTGGCGGGTGAGAATCCAGGGCTGGGGAGATCTCAGTCATAGAGCGGCTTTCCACTTCATTCCTGGCGGGCATTATACAGCGTTGTCTAAAGAACATGTCGTCGGCTTCCAAAAGGTCCTCAATACGGAACTAGAAAACTGCGAATCTTGACCTGGCGCAATACAACAGGCTATCCGTTTTTTTGTTGACATGATCTATCAAATGTTTCGTTCAACATGCAATGTCGTATTTCTAGCCTTCATTCTACTGATACATGCTAGCTCTAGCAACGGCAGAGCACACTCGAGCAGAGGTCGAAGCCATCTTACCGTCAAGCTCGTCATACATGTCCCTTGCCTGCCGAGACAACGTGTAATCTCGACCGTCCGGCTGCGACGATTCTCTCGGGTCACCTGTACAATTGTTGATTCTCTCTCTCAGATCTCGGATAACCCCGGCTTTGCGCGAAATTGCGGTTGTGACTAGACGCCGCGCCATCATTTTGCTGTCGTCTTCGCCCAGGGTAACGCGTCCGAGAACAAATTGCGAACTCCTAGCATCCTTGGTTCTGCCATCCGATCTTCTATCCAGTAGTTCATTCATGATCTCAGGGGGCGTCTGTTTCCCCTCTCGACCTGTACGATGTCCATATGCTGTTTGAGCTGCCTCCAAAAGTAGCAAGATCGTTTCCAAAGTCGAGTGTATTGTGGCCATTACAGCAAAATCGTCATAGCAGCGCGAGCAGTCGCGTGTTTGTTGTATGAGACATGAGATATTCCAATCCAGACTGATTATTTGTTCAAGACTGAGAAAGCCATCGGCCCGAGGTCGGTAGAATGCAATATTCAAAGCGTTCATAACCTGGTCAAAACGACAAGAGCAGCTGAAGTCTTTCGAACCCATGATGGCAAACTGATGTGAATGTTCTGCCAGAGGCTTGCCATCTCGGTCACTTCAAAGAATCGCGGAGCAGTCCGCAGACATATACATAATGTTGAACAGCATTGGAAAGAAAGACTAACCAAATCAAGAGATTAATCCTTGGATGTTCGGAAAAGGAGTTTCATCATGGAAGAAATGGTAGGGCGAGTCATGAATTCACCCTTTCCCCCCTCTTCACATAAAGTTACAGGAAGCGTTCAGTCGGTGTCTCACCAGAAGAGATTGCTCCAAAGCTTAAGAGGAGGTCGACGCGTGGCGGAGCCATTGCCTCGGATAGAGCAATAGGGTTTTGCCAAAGCCCATATGTTGAAGACAACACCATTCTCAACGCAGCGCATTAGTCGCGGAAATGCAAGCTCTAATCTAAATGTTTCCCTGGCTGCTACCTGCCATGCAACCTCAAGGAAGTCTAGACGGCAACTTTTCATCGACTGCACCTATTCGACGAGCGAACCATCAGAAGTAGAGTTACTGGTTGCGGTTTCGCCCCCCTGTTCCTGTACAACCTGTCATCCTTCTTCGGCGTCGGCATTTTCGATACTTTTTGTGATCGTATGCCGGCCTGGAGGATGTCCTCATAAGAGCTGCTGAAACTGCTGAAACTGCTGAAAGACAACATCTAGTAACACCAGTCCTCAAGCACATCCTCAGGCGTTGGACCTGCTACGCCTACAAAGTTATTCATGGAACAACAACCGGAGACAACGCTCAACAGCTGCAAGAGCACCAATCATGACGCGGAAAGCAGCACCTGCAGCGAAAGACTGCCAAGGCTCAGAGCATCGTGCGACTCTTGTACTCGATCCAAGCTTAGATGCGACGGAGGAAAGCCATCCTGTGGTCGGTGTTCCGACCGGGACGAGTCCTGTGTGTACAGTCGCATAGGACGTGTAGGACGCCCGCCCAGACTACCAGCCGCTCATTCGAGCCAAGCCCAATCCCATTGCACCGCAAGAAACAAAACAAGTAGGACTCACCGCCGTGCCACAATTAATGAGTTTTCAACCACCAAAGGCGTTGCGCATATTACCCAAAAGCCTTCTGGTCATTCCAAGGGTCGGCCGAAAGACAATGTCAAGACCATTTGCTCAGATGACATCCGATCCCAGGAATCAACACATGAGAGTAACGAAAACGACTGCATATCGGTCCAGACAACCCTATTTCTGGATCCATGGCTTCACTCCCACGGTGATGAGGAGGCGTCTCCAAGCGGGATCCAACATCTCCTGACACCAATATCGGACGATTCCATGGCAACCATGACTTCAATAAGCGGCAGCTTTCAAAATACTAAGCCGACAGCAATAACTAGCGATTTTATACAAAACCAGAGCCTAGACTTCGATGCTTTCGATCTTCCAGTGGTAACGCCAAGCTCTGCACCGGCAGGTACAACCCGTTTCCAAGACGAAGACTTGAAGATGATGGACCTCGGATTTGACGACATGATGGACCCCGACTTCGACATCGACATCGATTTCATTTCCAGTAATGACTGTCTCGGAGCTCAGCCACAATCACCCTTGACGCAGCAAGGAATATGGAAGGGAGAGATGATGTCGGAAACCTCAGACATGGGCGATCTTGAGAATATATGGAATCAAATCATGGCAGGCACGTCCAAGCTGCAGCGAGTCATTGGCTCCATTGCACCAGCATTATCTCGCTCATCTGGACCTGATAGGAAATGTTCTTGCCCAACGCTCATCGGCAGGCTCCAACTCCTGGCCATACACCCGCGATTGTCTCCTCAAAGACAGGCTGGACACCGTCGTTACGGTCACAATCGTCTTCGACAACTGCCACTAGACTTGTTAGTCTTTCTTGATGACGCCGTATACCAGACAGTGGTAACAGTTCATTCCTGTGGGGTGTGTGGAAACGCACCGAGGGCATTGCTGACGCTTTGCCTCCACGTCGATTGGCTCGTCGACGTGCTCAAAGAGACGTTGGAGACGGGTCTACCTGGCCTTTCAACGTCGGCTTCAATTTCAAGTCCCCAGTCGTTAGTCCTGCCCGGAAAGCAAGGGACAGCTTCTGGCATTGAAGAACCCAGAGCTGACGGTGAGTCGGGACGGTCGAATGGAAAGGGCCCCTATGGAGGATATGGTGATCTGGAGGACACACTTCCGTTGAGTCTCGGTTCTTTCCAGCTGCAGGGAGAGCTCTGGAAAATATGTATTCGAGAGCTCCTAAAGGCCAGACTCAATCGTTTGTCTCTACTCTTGGAGGAGGTCTTTCATCATGAAGGAATCAGGGACCGCGTGAGGAACAAGCTGAAGGATGCGGACTACGATGCCCGGTCCCCGCTCGACAAGGCTGTCAGAAGCCTAGCAGGAGATATCTACTCCAAGATCGAGTTTCTGTTTGGCATGTTAGAGCTCTGGCAAACTTGCTAAGATACCATGCGTCATAATTGGTATACATCAGCTTGGGCCTAAAGTGTAACATTGGTTCTACATACTCGACGATATCCACAACACGGAGATTTCAATCAATTTTTGCACTGGGGACTTGATACTGTCTTTCAGTTTTTCATCATGTGCTTGACGGGAACGTTCAATAATCGCTTTAGAACGGGAATCATAGGCCCAGAAGTGATCTCCTTGCGCCGCACGAAACGATGGCGGAACCCCGCCCGGAGCTTGGATTCCGAGCCAGGCATTCGGTGCATGCAACATCTAGCTACCCCGCACCGGAGGCGGCATCCGGCCACAGCAACCCTCTCTCGTTAGATCCGCACAAAGCTACAACAGGGGCCGGTTGTATTGGTCAGGGTCTATCCTGCTGTCAGGCTGCTGTGTGTCTCTCCCCTGCTTTGCTTTTGTGTTCTTCCCTATTCTATATTATTTACTCTATAGCAATATTCTAACTATATATAGTATATATATACCTCTATATCAGAACTTAACTCTAGAGAAGTAAAAAGTTTATTTATAGATATTTAGAGGATAATAATACTTTATTACTATTTAAAGTAAAAGTTTAGCTTTATAAGTTAAACTTTAAAAAGTTAATCTATAGATATAAGATTTTTAAGAAGAAGAATTTTTTAATTAGCTAACTTAAATCCTTAGACGTCTAATAGTTACTATTTTAAAATAGGTTATTATAATAGCTTTTATTTAATACTATAACGTAGTTGATAAGCGAGTGTCTCAGACAAGCGAGTGTCTCACGAAATCTTACCTACAACACCTCAACATATTTCACCTTACCT
>JABGMY010000577.1:0-13113 GCA_014705525.1 Colletotrichum sp. HC292
CACACACACACACACACACACACACACACATCAAACTCGGCTGACCTCTTCAACCTCAAACAGGGACATCTCCTGGTCTCGTCTGAAGTTTGACTTTTCTGGGTGCTCCTGCGACTAACACTCCAGCACTCATGGCGCTACGTACCCCCCGAATGCCCACAATGATTGCTGCCAATGGAACCCTACGGATACAGTGTCCCGGTGGTTGCCGGGCGAGGCAAACAAGCTCCAGACTCGTGCTCCCTGCCAATGGCGAATGCTGCATTCGGTTGCCCTGCGAAACGCCCTGCCTTGGCTTGCTGGGGGCGGGTCTCCGCAATGACCACTCGGATTCGGAGCCCCATGTCCCGATCTACGGACCCCCCAGTTCCATTGCGAGTCCCGACAGCTTCGCAGTGAACTGAAGGAGCCATGCCCCGGCGCGGACATGGACTTTGTCTGACTCTGATGCAGCCCACCCGCTCTGGACCCTTATCGAGCCTTATCGATAAAGCTTCGGCCCTGCCCTGTCCTGCCATGCCATCCGCCTCACTGGATCAACCCAAAGTCAATCACTCAAACTGGACGCTCTGTTCAACTGCACTTTATTCTTGGTTCATCGCCTCAACTATAATGGCCAGAGTGCGCACAGCCTCGTCCATCTCGAGTATCAAACTCAACGCTCAAATTCTCGCATGCAGCAGGCCGGTCAGAGTGCATGTCTCCGATTCATTTTGCAGACATCTCCCGAGTCATCCAGCTTCTCATGCTTCATGCGTGTGTTTTTTCGACGCCGCCATCGTGCGCTGGCACTTTCACAGCCACCGTCATCCGTCCAATCGACAACTCCCCCACCCCCACTCATCTCCGACCAATTCCTCCCGTCCTCTCGGGTTGCCAACTTTGACACTGAGCGGCACTCACGGGACGCTGCCTTGGGCGCGTCGCAATATGCACGTGGCCTTCATGGCTCAGCCAGCACTAGGCAAACCAGAGTGAAGCTGCAGAGGCTGCCTGAAGTCTCATCAGCACCTTGATGGTTCTCGTTCTCGCAATCAGCATGCGCCGTCGGATAGTTAGGTTCCCAGACAAAGACAAACCGGATACGCTGGAGTTGTTTGCGCCAAATTTCTCGAATCGACAGCGCCGTCTTCAGGGCTATCAAGAAATGATTGATATGGCAGATTTTTGACTGCAGAATTTTGCGCATCGGCCTAATTCACGTGGCCCCAAAGCGCCCGGGCTCACAGCGGCTCGCACTTCGTCTCATGTTGAGGCGGTCCCAGAATGTCATCTCGTGTGCCCCCATCGGCCCAATAGCTCGATGGTTGCGAGGCGGTCGTGACTGAGCCGATTGTGCCGTCTTCCGAACTAGACCACACCATCCCTATCAACCCGCTCAAACCGCGTCAGGGGAAGCTTCCAGGAGACAGCGTTGCCTCTGCTGTTCGTCAATGCATCTAATCAAGTCGCCTCGAAGGGCTGCAGAGCCTCACGGGTTTTCCAAACCTTGCCCTCAGCTGCACTTGTCAATAGCCTGACAGCTGAGGTTTGAGGCTGCATTAACGACCAACCCAGTCAATAGCAAGAACGACTCCGGCGGGAACCCCAACCATATGCTGTGTCTCTTGGGCGAAATGGGGAAATGTTTCAAGAAGTCGACAACAAGAGACGGACCCCGGAATCCGGATGCTGAATGCCAATGCGTACTGCGCACGTACAGTGCTGACCAACGGTGCGCATGGGCCGAGCGCCACGGTGTTCGTGCCTTCCAACGACACACCAACGGCCATTCTAAGAGCACCGCACCCAAATGCGCTACATGCAAGTGACAAGTTGCAAAAGCAGAGTCGGTGACGGTCACAGAATCCAAGCCAGCCTGATTATCAAAAGCGGTTGCAATAAGCATTGTGGCGAGAAAAGCTTAGCCTTTTCGGCCCCCAAAGAAAAAAAGGGAAACCAGAGGCCCGTGTTACGTAGATGGGTGACGCGTCATCAGAAAAGCCCCCCCTAGAAATTCCCATCTGACGGAATTTCGCATCTTTTCACTCCTCCCCCGCGAATGAACAAAGGGGCGTGTAAATTGCAAAAAGAGAAGAAGGGCACCCCCCGAGCTACATCTAGCCAACCAACCACCTTCTTAGCTGGCCCAGAAATTCGGGACCGCTCCTCAGATTTCGAGATGCGGCGGCTTTTGGGTATCCATTGACAGCCGCAGGTTTGAATGCTTGGCGCAGCAAGCCCTCGAGATACTCCGTCTCAGGCGCAAAAGGGTATGAAGGAAACGAGACGTCAAGCATCATTGTGTTGCTGCCTATGATGTGAACGTTCAAGCACTCCGCGGAAGGTGGAGAACTAGACTAGACAAGATCAACTTCGCAACCTCTCCAGCGCGAGAAAAATGCGGAGCTCATCCTCCGTCGAAATGTACCTATATATGTCTCGCAGTGTCTGCTCGACCTCCCCCCAATGGTCATAAAACCGGCATAACTCATTATATGTCTGTGTCGCAAGTCTCCGCAGCTCGCCGCAATACTCTTCATGCCTCATCTTGGCGGAAGCTGAACACGGAGCAGTGTCGATAGCTCTTCGGATGGCGTCTTCAACGGTCCGCAGGTCCGGATACCGAGAGTGGCGGCAAGGGACCGTTTTATAAAGGGGTGGTTTGGAATGGAGCCTTGGACTGCTGATATTGGTACGGCTATTCCTGATGGCGGTGCCGCTGCGAGTGCGGACGTCCAGACTGGATGACAGGAGAATGGGCGTACTTAAAGGAAAGACGAGCGCTGCTGCGAACCACGCGGCAGCGACCATTGGCCAATTCTTCGCGCTTGTGTAGTCAGTCTTTTGCACGTTCGGCACTGTGGAGGCGGAATGTGTGATGCCAGCGACGTACCATGGTGTGAAGTGGTTGCCGGTGCTGAATGGGACAGAGACCCGCGGACGAGGGCGGCTGCCGCTGTCCACTGAGACTTTGCCAAGACTTCTCGTTTATGTGCCTTCATAAGTACTGAAGCAATGTTGAGCAGCAGTAGTTGTAGTCAAGGGACCGATAATGAGGCTGAGATTTCACTTCGTGTGCGGGTTTGAAGTAGCGTCCATAAATAACGAAATTTTGCTGCCTTTTATTCAACCCTGGTAGGTAGGAAAATGACTCCGAAGGCTGAATTGTATCTCTTGCGTAGGAACCTTGACGCTGTGATTCTTTACACCAGCCAAATGCCGGAGCCTTGTAGCCATACCAGGCAGCTGTGAATATTAGGCCACCAAGCAAGCCCAAGCGTGGATAGTATTGCTCAGTTATCAATCAATGCCAATAATGAAGTGGCCAAATACAGTGACTTCTACTGTAGCGAGTTTATCATGGATTCTGCCAGGGAATCAAGCTATTGACTGACCCTCAAGAATTTGTTACTTCCCAGAGCGTGCTCGTCTTTTAGAAGAAGTCATCTAATGCAAAGAGCAAGAAACATCTCGCGATGTCAGCATGGGCTTTTTATCGATAGCACTCGAGAAGCCTGAAGATGACTGCACTGGCAAAATCACGAACATCACAAACAACATGATACACAGTGTTATCAAATGAGCGAGCATATTGCAAAAGAGCAAAGCATAAACTCCCATTCTCGATCCATAAAAGATACTGTCTAAGCGTATTGCGGTCGTTATTTTTAATCGTTTTCGTCGTTTAGGATTACCATAACATTTCTTCATACTAGGCGTGTTCATTCTGTCATTACTCATGCAAGCAGGAATTCGAATTTTGCCGCCCTCCAAAGCATCGTGTCTCGTTCCTAGGTCATTACTTGCATTCTGAACGTGTCATGGGAGTTTAGATGCCGGCCATCGCTGGACACCATGTTAGCAGCATTCCATCAAATGAAAGAGACACCAACTTACCCGCAGCGTAGGTCAGGTACCATGTCAAGCTTGCGCCTCCATCGATCCAACCGGGATCAAAGTTGGGGCTGTTGAAGAAATCGAACGCAGTCTTCCCGTCGATTGTTGCCAGGTTTCCATACAAGATTCCCCTCCATCCGCCGACGATGCTATTGACGCGGCCATTACTAAAGTACACGTCCCATTCTTCCTTGACGAAGGCCGGGGTACGGATGAAAGGCGACGATGCCAGGAGGGGAATCATGTGGATGCCCTGGATGTATTCTATGTTTGCGCCGAAGAAGGTTGTGTGGTCGACCTTGTTCTCGAACAAGATGCCGGCCACCTTGTTTCCAATAAACTGAGGTGGCTGCACGATATTGTCGCTTTTGTAGAGATAGTATGATTGGAGGGAGCGGGCGATGACGGCGAGCTGAAGATTGCCGCGCATGGCCATGGTAGTGTCACCCGAGGCTTCTCCCCACATCTTGATAGCATAGGCGGCCATCATGTCCTCCGAACTTGATTCTTGGTTCTTTTAAATTATTAGTCATGGCATCTCAAACGAAGACAGGGTACTCACCTTTCCATCATACGAGGCATACAGGCCGTGTGCCCAGCTATGCCCGTGGTACCAGTCCATGGAGCGCCAGAGTGGGAAGTACGTGTCTTTGGTGCTAGGATTGGCAACATCGCGCACCAAAGCATTGACGTAAGCCTTGTTGGCTTGCATCCATGTAGGATCCAGGTGCGCGATTGCAGCGGCTGCGAGAATGTGGTAGCCATAATGGAAGTGGTGGTCGTTGTAGTATGTGTTGCCAAAGTCGGCACCGTCATTGCCCGTTACGTATGTTGCTGAGGATACAACACCTCCCCACGCGCCTGTAAAGCTATCAGCAAAAAGTGGCATTGTATGACAAGTCAAAACCTACTTTCGTATAATAGAGGAAACTTCTGCTTGTTGGTCGCAAATCTGGCAAACGCTTCCTTCAGCCGGGGAAGAGCTGACTGGGCCAACCCCGTATCTCCCACGACGTCGTTGATGGCCACGATCAAAATAGCAAATTTGGCCAGTGCCTTTCCACTGAAGTACATCGAGTCCAGATCTGACTGCGCACTCATATCCTGAGACACCTCTTGGGTTGCTATCCCGCGGATTATGGTTTTTGCTTGTTCAGAGATCGTGGTGAGAGGGCCTTTCTCGGGACTCCACGGGGCAAAGCCCATGCTGACGGGCAGGTTCGGCTCAACCATGGTCCATTGATCAGCCAGCACTAGTGTTCCGTTACCCTTGGTAGGGGTCTGAAGCAGGACTTGTTGAACCGCGGCCTTGGTCGTGGCATCGAACGATGCAACGTGATGCGGCAGTGCGTACATGGCCAGCTTTCCGTCCTGGTGTCCTTCCTTGGCAAACTTGAGGCTGTACGTGCCCGTGTTACCGTTCACGGAACCAGACAACGTGACCGTCGTAGGATAGACACCAGCTGCCAGATCAAACACCGCCTCGCCATTTCCAGGATCCTTGGCAAGTTGGATGGACCCGAAGAAGGGCTTGGTTGATTGGGCCATTCCGTTGTTGACGACCTGTAGGTCCAATTGGTCTCCCGTGGTGGCGTATGCATACAGCCGCCAGATCTTCCCGTCTTCGAGTTGGAACGTGTACTTGGCGACGCCGGCCTTTGGGTCTTGGGTCGCCCGTGTAACAGTCCGGAAGAACACTCCGGTGCGGATCACAGGGGTAGCCCCAGAGTAGTTTGCCGTCACAAACGGCATCCCTTGAACCAAAGGAAACGACACGGCAGGCACAGCTCCTGAATTGGGCTTCAGGTGGACTCTGGCGGAAAATGCAGTGACACTGTCCATTCCCACGGCCGTGTCTGCTTCAAGTTCTTGGGCACTGATGACCACGGATTGAATACCTACAGGGTTAATAAAATACGATGCCGCCCCGGAATCCTTGTTCGGGCCAAAGACCCGCTGATTCGCGTCGATATGAGAAATAGTCATGCCGTAGCTGGCGGCGGCTCCTTTCCCTGCACCCCATGCTATGGCGTACGGGTAAGTATAAGTTGGTGCCGTTTGATCACCCAAGAAGAAATTGGCGTAGAACTTGTTGGTCTGGAGCGGCCCGCCTGATGTAATGCCCTTCCGCGGAACAGGGTGGTCGCTTCGAGTCGTGATAGATGACGGGGGCGCATCCGTGCCAATAGGCTCTGCGAAAAGATCTCCTGATGCCATTGGTGCAGACGGCAGCGGCGCTACGACGTTTCCTCCTGAAGTTGGTTCAATCAAGGTCGACGGAGTCGGGATCGGATCTGACATCAAAGGGCAAGTAGTGACCTTGCCTGCGGTATCGAGATTGCTGTGTACGTCTCCGGTAGTTTGAGGGGTTTGACCAGTGAGTGATGGCAATACAACGACGTTTCCTCCAGATTGTGCGCTGGTGACGAATGGGGCGGAATTGGCGCCTGAAGCGGATCCTTGCGTTGGCTGGCTTCCTCTGGGAACCTGGACGGTAACGGTGTAGTTGGTCGTTTCGGTAAGACAGGTCAGGTCGCGGCTATCGAGTAGCAAAGGACGGATGCTGAGTTCTCCAACAGCTCTCGGCTCTCGGTCTGCAAGGTGAAGTCGTACGTGTTGTTGGTGGAATAGGGCAAGGGCACTCTCGCAAAGGAAAACCTGTATAAGAGTCAGCCTAATGATCCCCATCTTGTGTTTGAGGCCCGCCATTGCGGGATAACAGTGATCTTATCGTGTTTGTGTGCGTGTATGAGTCTCTTGATATCAGGCCGGTTATGGCAGTTTGACTTTGCGAATGTCGCGGTAAAGGGGTAGAAGATCATCAGCAGTCGCTCACGCTTGTGTGCGAGTGTTCCGGTTCAAATATCCAGCCCACGAGGAGAGCCATTGGGTCAACAATGAGAGCCACCGACGAAACGGCAGAATCATGCCAGCGTCCTGAAGATCGAAGCCCAGAAATCGGCGGGGCAGCATCGTTACCGCGCAACAGTGGTGTAGGCTGGGGGCGATAGGAATGCAAGAGTCTCAGAAACAATGGGCAAGTCTCACCTGGTAGGAATGCTAAATAGCTTGCCCGGAAACTCGAAGTCGGATTGCAAAGGGGGGTGCTGTGTGATAAGAAGAGAGTACGTTTCTAGGATATGAGGGATCGTGATCGGACGAGACAGGCAGGCGTTGGCGATGATCGTGTCTTGGTGATGCTGGATTCAGTATCCAAATACGATGGCTGGGAGACGTTGTAGGGCTGGGCGGAACAGCCCTTTTCAGAATCGAGACGGTAAGGAAGACTGAATTTCAGAAGAATTAAAAAGTCCAACTACGAGGAGGGAGACGTTGTTGCTAGTTATGCCGCTGCTTCATGCCCGTGCAACATCATCAGATATTCCGAAGGGAAGGAAGTTTCGGCACACGACTAATGCTGCGAGAGCGACCCTCTTTGGCTGACGCATGCTTGCCCTTGGCGTGGGTACCCTCCGGCATCGAACCTGCCGGTTCATTGGCAAGAAGGGGAAACAGCCAATTGTGGTGATAGATGACAATTGACGGAGCAACTGGTCACTTGGCCTCAATCGCGATGGCATGCAACTTGGATTAAGACTCGTTAGCAGACCACACTCCTTCTTCAACAAGCCAGGTCAAGCGGGGTCGCATCGGGCCGTTCTGAGGCCATGACGTAAGGACACCATCGCCAGCATAAGTTGGATGGAAAATGGGTAGCATTTACAACTCCATCATCCTTCTTGAGCAGGTTGAAGTTGAGAAGTTGATTGTTTGTGTGGATGGTGTTTCGAGATTGAGGTGTAGTAAGCATGGTGTGACCAGGTCCCAAGCTCCAGATCAGCACCTTGGCTGGGCTTGGCGATCATAAGACTGGCGTCTCTCATGACCAGCTGAGGCCTGGTCCAATCTAAAGAGAGGAATGCCTTATTCCAGAGGCGGCAAAAGTGATTTGTCCTGAGAAAAACTGAATTGTACAAGCAGTACTCATTGTTTGGTTCATCATAATCCGTACCATGGACCCAAATACATTTTCCGGGTATCAAAAGCAAAGCCAGCAACTCCATAGCACCATTTCCTAATCAAAGACCGAGGGCATTGTACTTGCCCCTCATGTTCTCGTCCAGAACATGTCGTAGTAGTGTAGAAGATGGTCCAGCGCCTCGCTCTTGCGCCTTCTGGCTCTTCCTCAGCTTGTGGTACCGATATCGATTCATGACTTCTGCTTCGGCAGCAGCCTTGCGTCGCTTCTCTTCCTCTTCGGCAGCCCGCTTCTTCTCTTCTCGCCTCTTCTCCTTCTTCCGTCTTCTTCTCTCATCATCGTCGCCATCCTCCTGTTCCCTCTTGCACCGTCGTATTTGCTTGTCTGTAAGCACCCATGGCTCCAGGAGGACCTCGTTCCGAAACTGCGTGCGCCGCTCCCATAGTGCTACTTCCTGCTCCGTGGACCTTAGAACCTTGACCTTGTCAATCTTGATCTGCATCTCCTCGCGAAATGTTGTCAGGCCGCCCTTGATGTCAAGCACAGAGCCAACGTCAACGTCCACGCAGTCAGCCGGAGGCAGCGGCTGAGGCCCCAGGCCGAGCTGTCCATTCGGCTGGGCCTGAGGGGCGGCGGAAGGTGTCTTCAGCACGACAGTGCATTCGATGCAGACGCCGCTGCTGTCGTCTACCGTATATATGCGCCGGCCCGGGTAGTCGTCAACCGCGACAACGATGCCAACAACGCGGACCCATTTGATCGGAAGGTTCTTGTAGAAGTAGAAGTCCTGGACTGAACAGTGTGTCAGCTAAGAGGTGTGTGCAAGACTGCTGTTATGCGTGGCAAACGGACCTTCGTAGTCTGGGACCGATACCAGGCGATGGATGTCGGATACGTGCATCAAGCACCATGTGTTGTGGGTGGGAGAGCGCTCGAAGCAGTAGCGGGGATAGAGGCCCGGAGACGAGTCGCCCGTCATGGCATGGTTAGTGGAAGTCAAATTGCTTCAGCCCGGAGATGTTCGACCATTATTCTGTTGCGATATTGCGGCGAGTCGAGGGCGGTCGATCGGAACGGAGGGGACGCGTCGCGTTGAGAATTGTGTCTGTCACCGATGAGGTTATTTTACTGAGGGAAGCCAGACTGTAGTTGGTTGACCTGGGGATGTCTTGCAGGGACGTTAGTGCCCCGCATTGTGGCAGGTACAGTGCAACGTGCAGCAGTGCGCCACGCCTCACAGGGAAGACGGCACAGAGCAACAGGGCATGCAGTTAAACCCCTGCGATTTTTTGCCGCTGGAGAATGCGCACAAAGTAATGGATGAGCTCAAAACGATCTTCTTTTCGTGATATCAAGTTTACCAACTCCTTAGGCCCATATGATGAATCCCGACCAGCCATAACCTCATACCCAGTGTATCCCATACCCGGTGACGCCAGACCAACCATACTCTCTATCTATCGCCTCGACTTTCTGCCGCCCTTTGCAGGCTTGCTTTCATCAGCCTTGGGCTTCTTCAGACGTGCGGCTGCAGCCTGGAAAGCCTCTTCTGATGGCTCCTCCTCGACAGCCGCCCTCTTCTTACCCTTCTTGGGCTGGCTTGTCGCCCCATACTTGGTAGCCAGGTCGTCCAAGAAGCCAGCACGCTTCGACTGGTTGCTCTTGATGAGCGCCGCAAGGTCATCTTCACCACTGTCCTTGCCCTTCTTCTTGCCCTTCCCCTTCTTGTCGCCAAAGAGCTTGTCGTGAACACCCAGCTCCTTGGCGTACTCCTCGGCCTCGTCGGCCTCGCCTTTCGCCGCCTTGATGCGGGCTGCCTTGGACAGCTTGCTCTCCTTGGTGTACCTCTTATACGCTGTCACATCCTCGCTTGCGATAGCTTCATCGATGATCTTGCGGAACCGCTCGTCGTCCTCGAGGACATTGCTTAGCATCACAGTCTCGTAGATCTTGTCCATGTCGCCCTTGGCTTGCTCGTAGGCAATCAAGACATCATCCTTCTCCTCGTCCGAACCCTTGTATTTCTTGGCAAATTTCTCAATAGCGTCGGCGGAGATCGCATCGCGGAATTGTTCGCGGTAGTAGTCGGACCAGTTGAAACCCTCCGAGTCGATGATGGACTCGGAGGTAGACCCAGTCGCATCATAGCGCTTGCGCCGGGCAGGATCTGAAAGGATGGCGTATGCGAAAGCGATGGACTGAAATTTCTCTTTGGCTTCATCTCTTTGGTCGTCGGGAACCTTGTCTACAGGAAATCTTTCGTTAGAACGAGCTCCGGATGGTCCCGTTGAAGATCAAGGTATTCTTACCGGGATGGTTCTTGAGCGCCGCCTTGCGATAGGCAGACTTAACTTGATCGGCCGTAGCTTCGCGTTCGAGTCCGAGAGTCTCGTACGGATCGATGACTGGAAGCTCGCTCTCCACGAGATCATCTGACGCAGGGGAGGACATTTTGGAAGAGTCGATGATAATGACGAGGTTGATTAGGATTGAAGGCGAAGCTTTGCGACGCGCTTGGAGCTGCTGAAGACGCGAAAGCTAAAGTGGTGGATCAAGCTTGTGCACGTATGTTTTGACCACTTGCTGAGCCGTGCACGAATCGCTGCCTGGGATGGTCGGCGACCGGCGAGTGCACCGACAGCTTCAAGACCTCCGGTAACCCCTCCTCATCGTGCGACTGGATCGCAGGTTACCTCATCTTTTTTGTGTTGGAAAGCTCACACGACATCAGTGGATGCAACATATTGCTGTTTGCGATCTTGACCTGACATCTCATCCTGCAGTACAGCGATTCTGATCGCTCCACCCTCGAGCCACGTTTTCTGTGCAACATCTCGAATCATGACATCAGAGCTTGATGCCATTGAACCAGCGCCGATAGCGCCTGGCGATCACGCAGCTTACCTGCAGTATGCCCTCTCTCTGGCGAAGCAATCACCCCCAAAACCTACCAACTACCGCGTCGGGGCGGTGCTCGTCAACCCTGCCAGCAATACCGTCGTCTCAACGGGATACACGTTGGAGCTACCCGGCAACACCCATGCCGAGCAGTGCTGCTTCATGAAGCTGGCGGAACAGCACGAGGTGGCGGAAGAGGAGCTTGGCTCGGTGATCAAGACACCCCTCGTCCTCTACACCACTATGGAGCCATGTTCAGTAAGGTTGAGCGGGAACCTGCCTTGTGCCAAACGAATTCTTCAGCTGCGGTCCGTCATCAAGGCCGTGTACGTCGGTGTTCAAGAGCCCGAGAAATTTGTGAAGGACAACACGGGCCGGACGGCTCTTGACAGGGCGGGCATCGATTTTGTTCATATTAAAGGGCTGGAGGGCGATATTCTCAAGGTTGCGACGGCGGGACATGTGAAGACGTCAACATAGGCCAGATTCCTGACATTACGCCAGGCCCTGGCTGTTCGTTCTCACGATCGGGTAGTCAGACCAACACAGCACATGGGTGGCACTACATGCAACGGTCCGCTGCCAGTTCCTACTTGTGCAGATGACAGCGCGGGAACCAGCCATGGCGGCAAACGGACAATGTCCACCTCCCAATTGAATGACCGTTGCATGTCATGCTGCCCGCCAGCTAGAAGTGGCTGGCTCCAGGATAATCGCCTTGCTGTGCAGGAAGGAAGCCAGAGAAGCGAAGTGGGAGAGGAAAAAAGCAAGACCAAAGGAGCGGTGTGTCCGCAATGGGAAAAGAGCCAGCAAGGAAAAGCAAACGGAACGATTTCGTCACTGGCTTGGTCCAGCCGGCGTTGCAACGTGGTCTACGGCTGTTCTCAACACACAATGGCATGAATGCTGCTGGATTTTCATCATTCAGGCGGTTTCTCTGCAATTCAACAGCAATTTGCTCCAAGCATCATCGTGAGAGAACAAGGTCTGTTCCATCGCATCCACGTGCAGACTGTCTGTCGGGTGCAGTGAGACAACAGTCATCAACTACAGCTTGAGCACGAGGTGCCGTACCTCCCTGTTGCAGGGTGTAAAAGTTGTGGCGGGTTTCCAGGGACTTGGGCCCGATAAGGTGCCCGGAAAACAACCATCTGCCGCTGGAAACCACTGGGGGACCTGGATCTGGGTGCGTTGCAACCCTCCTAGGTCGTCTGCGCCAATTGGGAGCGTCCCTGAGCCAACATCAGGGCTGGGATTTGTGCATTCGCCCATGAGCCGACACAAAAAGCTGCCTTGGAGACAATTGGCATCTGTCATTGGTAGATCTGCCCAGGACGGAGCCCAGCCAGAGCACATTGGTTTGCACAACTACCTTCCTGACGGTGGGCCTTTTTTCCACTTCCCTCTGGCTTTACTTTCCATGGGAGGTGCTGCCCAGTGGCTGCTGAGAGCATTGTTGTAGCAATTAGCTTTCCGCAGTTGCTGGCGTGCATGCTAAGGTAGACACACATGCGAAGTGCTGTGCCTGTGAGCATGATGGGGGGTAGAGGCTACCTATCTTTGCACTGTTTGTTCCGTGGGCGGATGACGATGAAGCTTCGCTCCTCCCCTCCCTTGTTCCCTCATTCCCACACACCTGATTGCTCTTTCGTGGACAGATACCAATATCCTCAATATCCCATCTTCCTTCCACCAATCCCTATCTTCATCTCTGTGCTCGTCAGCATACCATCTTGCTCTCGTCCTTCCCTGCCCCCGTTGTCCAGTGCCTCTTTAACTTTATGCTCCATTCCATTTGACCTCGTTCCCCACCTCGACTGGACAAGGGTTCGCTGTCCGTGTGCAAACATCGATCTCTGCCCGTACATCTCCTGTCCCGACGACATTCGTTACCTTACCAAGTCGCACTGCCATTGGAGCCTTACCATCAAAGTAGCTCCCGGCTCTCTGCATCCACTCTGTCTGGCCGGCCTCCGGCATCTTCATACTCGTTTGTCTGTTTGCCGTTTCTGGGCCCGACATCAGTCTTCAACAGCCTGTTTGCCGTCTGTGCTGGCGTCTGGCGTCCACCACCTGCTGCGTGTTCTCTGCCTGTGGACAACTATCATCCCCAGCATCCGCTCATACTTGGGACATAATTTTCTCTCTTCCCTTTCCTATCACGCCCGAAATTTCTTGTTAGTCAATACCCATTGCTAGTTCTGAACGACACACGCTTTTGTTGAATCTCTTCGCGTCGACATGGCGGATTCAGGACGTGGAGGCCGCGGCCAGGGCCGAGGAGGTCGCGGCGGTGGTGACCGTGGTGGACGAGGTGGTGGTCGTGGCGATCGTGGTGGTAGTGATCGTGGTGGACG
>JABGMY010000580.1:0-12391 GCA_014705525.1 Colletotrichum sp. HC292
ACACACACACAACACCCCCCTTTTAGAAGAACTGCAGCGGCTGTCTGGCTCCCCACCTGGGTTTAGACCAATGATGACCTGGTCATATTACCCTTGGCGGAAGCCGCGGCTTTGGCGGCGTGCGAACGAATGATGGCTCACTCTCGAACCTTTGGCTTTTGTCTCATGAGGCGTCGATAATGTTAGATTAAATTTACGTTGCGAATGAGATTGTCGATGTGGTGAGTCGAGTACTCTGATATTCCGGGAGGGTGGACATTAGAATTCAACATGCAATGAGTTGTAAGTTTCCATTGCCCGACCTCTGAGGTCGCATCGTCCGTGGTCGTCATGTCTGGTGGACTATCCCTCATGTTGATTCAGGTTGCATCGCATGTTCAGGGCCCCGTGTCGGACGCTCATGGTTTGGAAATAGCAAAATGGCAAGATTCGACAAATCCTGGTGGGTTTTCTATCTCCATCTCCCTGTCTCAATCGACACGGAAATATTTTCGATTACTGGTTACATTAAAACTATAGCTGGAGGCTGGTTTTATACCGTCTCCTACCTCTAGCGGGTTGCCAGAAAGGTTGATGGTAGGTGATGCTTCGTGCTTGTGCCTTTCTAAAACTTCATGTATCCCATGAAACTGAACAGCTAAGTATAAAAGACGTGACTCGAGAGGAGAGAAGAGGGATCTTCACAATGAGGCATCCGTGAACAGATTGTTTTCCGACAGCCAGCTGCTAAGTGTCGTTTCCCGAGATATCGCACACTAGAAAAAGGGGGTTTTGACCAAAAGTGAGAGCTTTCTGGTGACACCGACCGTCTGTCTTCGTCTTTGAGCAGTGTTGCCTTCTGTTTATTTGACTGTATAATCACGGTCGGAGTTGCTCCCTCGTTATTGAGTCTGTTGCTGGTCCACATCGAGGTCGCAACACACCTTCTGTGGACTGGAGATGTCGTTGATTGGTGCCTAAAGCTGACACGCCTGCGAACATGATAATTGCCTGTTGTTTAGCACTTAAGGCAGACACCTCAGTATTTTGATCCTATTTATAAGAGGTTCCACGTAGGCGGCTTGCAACCCTGTAAACCAATTTCTCAACACCTTCTCCACATCACATCACGATGGCATCGGAAGACGAATTGCAAGAGGATGCAATATGTTTGGCAGGCCGAACCCTATTTTACTACGCTTGTGAAGCCGGCAACCTAGAGGGTCTAAAGATATTACTTATCGAACGGCCATACCTCAACATTAGCGCTCTGCACGAGTGGACGATGACTGAATGGAAGACGCCTCTGCAGCCTGCCGTCAGCGCGGGCCACTTTCAGGTTGTCGCCTTTCTCCTCGCTCTCAGAGTGGATTTCGAAACGAGATGTAATCCTTGGGAACCATATACTGCCCTCCACTTCGCTGCGGAGAGTTCGTTGCCGGAGATGGTGCGACTCTTGCTCGATGACGGAGCCGATACGCATGCCGCGTTTCCTGATTAAAGAGGGCACTGAATACCCAAGGCAGGAGACACAGACCGTGCTGGTGTAAGATGGTCTCATTGCAGTGACCAAACACGCCTTCCCGCCGCGCAGACCTCGCTGACGACATGCACGATTCCCAAGACAAGCCATCGAGCTTAGGACCATTTGGAACATTCTTTGATCTTAATTTCCACTCCTGCCTCATGTCATAAGTGTCGTCCCAATCGCGCAGTACCTTCACGGTCGTCGGTCCGTGGCGCACGGGCCCGCGCTACCCCCACATCCACCTGCCCGCCACATCTCACACTCACTCACCCGAGGCAGTCAAAAATCTCATGTCACCACCAAAACCACTCGCACAAAAACATCAACACAACATCTACAAAAACAAAAGAGAATTCGAGCTCAGGCTCGCGTGTTGATGACAAGAGTGGGATTCGAACCCACGCCAATTACTTGACTAGCACCTGAAGCTAGCGCCTTAGACCGCTCGGCCATCTTGCCTTGTTGTTGGACAAAGGATCACTTTTCTGCAATATGAAGCGTGTGCGTGGGTCTCGGGCGGGGTTGGGTCATTTGTGGCTTGCAAGTGGGTGATCGAGGTGCGTGATTGGCTTGTTTGGGGTGAAATCGGCCGCAAAAGTGGCAATTTTGTCACTCATGCATGAGTCTGAGTTTTTGAGTCAAGAGTAGTTTATCAGGGCAAGTCTGGAAACACCTCTTGACTCTCAAAGGCCCGGCAGACCCACAAACGACGTGCCGGAGTAGGCTCCGCTACCCGGTGCTGCGGGTTTCTGGTAGAGTTTACTGTCCGGGCGGGCGCTTTGTTAAGCAGGTAAAGTACTGACTCCATGAGCCAAGTATGTAACTATCCCTCTTGTTCTTGCGTCTCCGTTGCTTTCTTCTTCAGTGTTCTTGCCCTGTTGTCATCTGGAATCACTATTCGCCCGGCTAGCCAGAAGTCTTGGCCCGAACAGCCAAACTCTTTCGGTATGAGACCTGGCATCAACCGCATGGGAATCGGCCAAGATCATACTCTTGGTATATATTTGGGGAATAGGAACTTCGAGACCTTACTCCCTTGACTGATGTACTACTTGAAACCCAGGCACTCTCCTCCACTATTGGCTAAGTGAGATACGAAGAGTCTCACAATCGTCACTAATTCATTCTCGATGGACACAGCCTGTATCATTATGGTTGAAGCCACCTCATCAGCCCGAGGCATTCTCTCAGTCCCTTGGCATTTGTTTGACAGGTCGAAAACCTACCTGCGCCGATCCCTGGAAGAGTTATTTACGATGATCGACGAAGCATTCTTTGACTGTTTCGAAATAATCCATCGAACTGAAACACCCCGACCCAAGTGTCGATTGAAGCTGTGTGTACAAAGAATGCACACTTGAGATGCACCTCAATTGAACATACACTCAGTATTGAACTCAAAGTTCATTATGGTTCAAGCGGCTGGCTTTCATGAAAGATGTTGAATAATTCCATACACACATTGCAGGAAGCCTTCGCCAGTATCGGCATATTTTGGACGTTCTGAAGCCACTCTGGATTCTTGCAGATCTGAGCACAACTACAGAATCCCTGGAGACCGTCTCAAGCGCGAATGTCGTGTTTTGAGACATTCTCAGAGACTGGAATCGTGGCGCAAGGCGTTAGTGAAACTTAGCAAAAATACTGAGACATCGCGGCCTGTCGGTATGCTGCGATGTAGGATCTGCACCGGACACCATATTCAATTGACTTCGCGGCTATATTTGATGCCGCCAGCGACTGCTTCCATTCATCTCCATTCTCTACCCACATAGATGGAAGAACCCCTCACGTTGTGATGCGGTCTCCTGACAGGGCTTGCCCCATGGTGGCTGAGCCTGCTTCCCTCCTCCAAACGACGGCTTCATTGTACGATGGGTAACTGTCAATCTTTTTCAGACTTTGCGGACGCCCCGAATGTGTACAGCGGATGCAGAGCGCTCGTGGGTGGCTTCACAAATCTGGATCTCCTGGCAACCTCGTCGTCCAACACCCCAGCCTTTTGCCAAACAACGTGTGAGAACAATAACCGTCAGTTTTCTCTCATAATCGACAGCTTCTGCTACTGTTCGAAAGGGAACTCAAGCAATCTCATCTACACCAATTCCCTACCACCAAACTAGAACCCTTGCACTCGGTAATGTCCACAACGTCGTCTAGCTCATCAACCTCATCACCGACGTCGACAAGCTCCACTGTCGCTTCATCTACCGCAGCGTCTCCGACAAGTAGCAGCACAGTAATATCGGCATTTACATCTTCTGCCTCGGATGTTTCGTCGTCGATATTACAGGCGTTCACGAGTACCACGATCGTTGGTTCAGACTCCACAAGCACTGCGTCAACAAGCACATTCACACCATCATCATCATCATCAACTACGAACACGAGCATCTCTACATCTACAGATACCAACGCGACAACGCCGACAAGTACTTCAAGCAACGCGGATACCACCTCGAGCTCACTTCAGACGACCAGCCAGAATGGCACGTCAACCTCTGCTGGCACGTCAACCTCTCCTGTCACTTCTAGTGTTTTCAGCAATGCCTCGAGAAGCTCTTTGAGCAGCACACCAAATAGTGCCCGGAGTCTTAGCAGCTTTAATATCATCACAAGCAAGACACCCACAACCAGCTCGAGAAGCGTCCCTGCTACAATCAACAGCCCGATCTTCAGCTCCATGACTGGTACATGCTTCACCAACACTACCTCTAGCTCGAGCCGCACAACTCTCACGCCAGCAAGCAGCATAACCAGCGGCCCATTTAAAGAGTCCAGCACGGCAACAAGTTCAACAACGAGGACATCGGCTCAGACAACGCCCACGCTGCCCAGTCTAACGCCTTCCTCGCCATCTTCCACCGTCCCAGCTACGAGTCCTCCACGACGAGGATCAGCAGCACGACCACACCAGCGCCCGCAACCACTATTCCCACCACGGCGACGACCACTGATGCCACGCTAGCCATCCCTCCGTTCCTTCTATCGGATTTCAAAGTGGCTATCATTGGAGGCCCACTGCAGAGTCGACAGACTCAGACTATTTCTTGAAACAGTATGTTTGGCGGAGTGCTCAACCCGTATAAGCAGGTAAAGCAGTTCACCCGATACTATATATCACAGTATAATCTACGTAATGGCAGCACCACACTTGAGGGCGGGGGCCTTCCGGCGTGACTCTTCGTGTGGTGCTGCTGTCGCGCAAACTATACTGTGGTATATCGTGTAGGGTGAACTGCTGTACCTGATTATGAAGACCTGGCCTGATACCAATGAAAGAACTTGATCTGATGTGAGGTATTGCGTTGCCGCTAGTATGGGTTCATCGGGGAGAAAAGCTTAGGTGGGAGGTCTGGAAAGGGCTGTAGAACATATTGGTCTGATTCAGCGAGCGCCTGTATCCTCCAGTCCTGAATATTTATATTCTTAGCCGGTAAATACTGGCTAAATCTTATATGGTTATGCGTTATGAGATCATGTTCTGCCTTGTTGTCGATCTCCACCACTCGCGGACCGGCCGACGGTCACCAAGTGCTTGAGCAATTGAATCGACAACTAGAGACAGCTAAATGGCAGAGCAAAACATGAAGCAGAATAGTTTTGAAGTGTTCTTTCTACCTCTTTAGCCCAGCCACATCCACTTGTGGGGGTGTGAAAGCCACGGAAAAACTCTGTTCATAACTAATGCACCATAATACTGTTTCAAAAACCTAGGCGTAGTTTTGAAGTGTTCGTAAGCCAGATACCACTATTCTGCACTTTGTCGTTAAAAAAGCAATCTAACGTAGAAACAATGCCAAGACCAAAGCAATCTGAAAGCTGACAGAGCCAATCCTCTTGACTCGGGGCTCACAGCGACGAGTCCTTCACCAAACCGGATTGCGGTGCTTTCACGGAGCGTCGGAGGGCTCGATTCCACAAGTGCTCCGGAATCAGAAATCGGCCGCCAAGCTGGGCTGACTTTGAACGAAGTACGGGCCGGAGACACCACCGGCAGACCCGGAGGTTCAGTATGCGCCACCGACTGCCGCAGCGGCAGCACGGCGCCAGTCCGGGATGCCCGGCCGGTGCGGGGTGGGCGCGAAAAAACAAGCTTTAGGTCTCATCCCACCGCGGCAGCCCATCCCTGGAGCCGCTCCACCAAAGGGGCCTTGTTCATCTCGGCACTTCGGCATGCTTATCAGCTAATTCATCCAGTAACGCGGTGCAATTCAGCTTTGGACCTGCCTAATCCGTAGCTAATCACCATGCGAAAACTTTCGAGCAGCACTCTGCACACTGTCGATACGAATTGGTCATTTGCCCATCATATATGAGCAGCAATACAATGTGAACATCGACATGCCTCCTTGGGTTAGATATGTCCACTCTTTTCTAAGTGCCCATGGCGTCATTCGAGGGGGTCGACTTTGCGAGCGATTCGCCGGCGGTCCGATCGTGGTGTGCGATGCTTCGATATATAGTTGGTTCCGTGGCATGCAAGGCACATCTCTTGGCCCTTCCTTGGCTCTTGCTTGGCAGCTCCTTCGTTCCCCTTGAGCCTCACGCGTATCTCGAACGGTATTCCGGGTCTTGAAGTATGCACTCGTCAAGCATCGTCGCCGGCGTCTGCGCCGCCCTGCCCCTCGTCTCGGCCTGGGTTTCGCCCCACGCCCACCGCCAGCGTCTCGCGAACCGCCAGGCCGCAGCGCCGAAGCAGGTGGAGGAGCGAGGGCCGTTGCGCCGGAGCGATCTGCAGTACTACAATAACAAGACCAGTGGTAAGTGGACGCTCAGCAACCCAGATTTCGGTCTGATTCTCACTAAATGTCCTCCCCATCGCAGGCTTTTACGTTGACGGAACCTCGATCCCCGAGGTGAACTTCAACGTTGGCGAAAGCTATGCCGGCCTGATCCCCGTCGACGCGACGAAGCCGGAAGCCGAGCAGCAAAAGAGCTTTTTCTGGTTCTTCCCGACTGAAAACCCCGCCGGCAAGGACGATGTCATCATCTGGTTCAACGGCGGCCCGGGATGCTCATCCATGGAGGGTAAGCCTGTTTCGATGTAAACACCGAGGACACCCATCACTTACAACCACCAGGATTCCTGCAAGAGAACGGCCCGTTCCTCTGGCAGTATGGAACCATCAGGCCCGTCCCCAACGCTTGGTCATGGCACAAGCTGGCCAACGTAATCTGGTGCGCCCTCTGTGTCCCCTCTCCCGAGATGTCGGAAGCTAACAGTCATAGGGTCGAGTACCCCATCGGCACCGGCTTCAGCTCCGGCAACGTCACGGCCACGAACAACGCCGAGACCGCGGACCAGTTCGCCTCCTTCTGGAAGAACTTCGTCTCCACCTTCGACCTCCAGGGCAAGAACCTCTACATCGCCGGCGAGAGCTACGCCGGCATCTACGTCCCCTACGTCGGCGCCGCCATGCTCGACAAGAACGACACCTCCTACTACAACGTCAAGGGCGCCCTCTACTACGACCCCGTGATGCCCTACTCGGACGACCTCGGCTTCGACCACGCCGCGCTCCCCGCCTTCCACCGCTACTGGGAGAACGTCTTCGGCTTCTCCAAGAGCATGAAGGCCCAGCTCGACGCCGACAACGCAAAGTGCGAGCTCGACGCCTACCTCGCCAAGCACCTCGCCTACCCGCCGCCGCCCACGCCCTGGGAGACGGTCAAGTGGGACCCGGACTACGACGTCGTCAACCACTTTGACAACTACATCAACGCCATCAACCCCTGCTTCAACGGCTACCACGTCCTCGACACCTGTCCCGTCCTCTGGGACGTCCTCGGCTTCCCGTCCGTCATGTACTCCCCGCCCAACACGACGCTGTACTTCAACATCCCGGAGGTCCGCCGCGCCATCCATGTGCCCGTCGACTACCCGTCCTGGAGCGAGTGCCAGGACCCCGTCTTCGTCGGCGGCGAGGACAACTACAACGGCACCGAGCACGAGCTCAAGTTCCAGACGCTCGTCGAGCGCACCGGCAACGTGCACGTCGGCTCCGGCCAGGCCGACTACGTCATCCAGCCCAACGTCACGGCCCTCGGCATCCAGCGCATCCGGTGGAACGGCAAGCAAGGCTTCGAGACGCAGCCGGCGGACGAGCTGCTGCTTCCAGATGTTGATAACAACGACGGCAACACGATCAGCTGGGCCGGCGGCAACGTGCAGGGCGTGGTGCACACGGAGCGCGGGTTCACGCACTCGACGGCCAAGCTGAGCGGGCACATGGTCCCGCAGTACAACCCGGGCGTCGCGCTGAGGCATGCCGAGTTTATGTTGGGGAGGGTCAAGTCGATGACCAAGGGCGACCCGTGGACCATCAAGATTTCCACCAGCTTTGAGTATCCCTACTAAGAGCTATTGAGGATATAGCTTTGTGGCTGCATGTATATGTACTGTACATTCAATGTAGATATTTATTGAGTAATTATGATCGAAACGGTGAACTCAGCCATCAGGGTTAAGAAGACGGTGACAACGTGGATGAGATGAGACATCGGGACTGAACATCACGAAAAAAACGGACAAAGACAGAGACAGATATGCGAACAATTCTATTTCGCACTGAGACCAAGTAGACTTGCAACATGGCCCATGAGGCGGCGCGTCGCCGCACTGCTCTATGTAACCAGATCCACACCCATGCCACACACATCGCGTTCAAGTCGTCCCCCCCAAACTTTTACAAAGTCACTGATCTCATTCATCCCTGAACATGACAAAACGTGTGCTTGAAAAACCCGCCCGCCCCTGCCCCTTTTGTGTATGTAAGCCCTTCGACTCCAAGTCACCGAGTCCAAACGCCGAAGAACAAGAGGTTGGGAACACTCTTTTCAAGCATGGAACGCAAGGCCCGCACACATATGCTGCCGCTCCCTCGTTTGCAAATGCAGATGCAAAAGCCTTCTTTCTTTTTTCCGCAGCTTATTGCTTGAGGATGGCCTTGCCCTTGGCCTTGGCGGCGGCGAGAGCGCCGGAGAGGCCAAACTGGGAGGCGAAGCCGTCGATACGGTGGACGGCGTTGAGGTTCTTGACGGCGACCATCTGGAAGCAGGTGGCGGAGCCCTGGCGCGAGGCGATGACGGACCAGGCGAGGAAGAGCTCCCAGATGCGGTACCAGCGCTGGCCGTACTTGGCGGTGATGGCGTTGGCGTTGCCGAGCCAGTTGCGGTACCAGCGCCAGAGGGTGCCGGAGTAGTGGACGCCGACGGTGTCGACGCTCTTGATCTCCCAGCCGGCCTTCTCGAGGCAAGAGATGTAGTACCAGAGAGGGGTGGAAGCGTCGGCGCCAGGGAAGATGTACTTGTTGAGGAAGGTGCCCCAGATGAGGTCCTCGTACTGCCAGGGTCTGCGCAGGCCGGAGAGCTGGACGTACATGGCACCGTCATCCTCGAGCATGTCGTAGCACTGGCGGAAGAAACCGGTGAGGCGCTTGATGCCAACGTGCTCGCCCATCTCGAGCTGGGTGATCTTGTTGAACTTCTGCTTGGGGATGTCGCGGTAGTCGGAGACGAGCAACTTGGACTGGGTCTCGGGGATGCCGGCGCGGCGTAGGGCGTCGTTGCCCCAGGCGGCCTGGTTGCGGGCGAGGGTGGCTCCGGTGACCTTGGCGCCGTAGTTGAGGGAGGCGAAGCGGGCGAGGGTTCCCCAGCCGCAGCCGATGTCGAGCATGGTCTCGCCTTCCTTGAGGTCGATCTTCTCGCAGACGATGGCCATCTTGTTGTCCTGCATCTCCTCGAGGGTCTCCTCGCGGGTGATGTCGGAGAAGACGCCCGAGGTGTAGATCATGCGGGGGCCGAGGAACCAGGCGTAGTGGTCGTTGCCGGAGTCGTAGGTGGGACGGACCTGCTCCTCGTCCTGCTCGCGGGAGTGGAAGGCGACGTCGCGGAAGAAGGTGAAGAGGATGAACTTGAGGACGGCCCAGGTGAACTGGAAGGTGCACCAGTCGTGGCGGTACTCCATGATCTCGAGGCAGTCGCCGTTGAACTCGACGTCGCCGTCAAAGTACATCTCGTAGAAGGTCTTGATGGGGATCTTGTTGCGTCCGCTCCATCGCTGCTTGTCGGCCTCCTTCTTGAAGGTGATGTAGTGCTCGACGGGGCGGCCGGGCAGCTTGGCCTTGTCGTTGATGCGCGGGGAGTAGGTGGAGGCGATGGTCCAGACAACGATCAAGGCAGGGAAGAGGCAGAGCAGGAAGAAGAAGGTGTACGTCTTCCAGCCGCCGCCAACGGAGCGCATGAGCCACCAAGGGACGCCGAAGACGAGACCTCCGAGCACCCAGTTCGAGAAGGACTCATGGCCGGGGCCCTCAGCAGGAAGTGGCGGGTTGTAGATGGCGGGGTACTGTGAGAGGATGGTGGTTAGCAGGAGGTTATTCAGATGAAGCCAATTGAGCTCCAATGGATGCTCGCGACTGGAATTCTCTTCTCATGGATCGAAAAAAAGGAGACGAGGAAAAAAAAAACACTCACGTCTGTGGTCTTGACGCCGCAGTCCTCGGTGGTGCTGAACTTGGCGGGGGGTTGGGGAGGGGTCTTGATGAAGGTGATGTCGCCCTCGAGCTGGTCGCCCTTGAGCTTCTCGGACGCCATGGTGAAGATTGTTTGACTCGTGAGAAACGCGCGCGCGGCTGGCAGTGTTTCTTCACGATGCGGCTCTCAGCAGAGGGAAGGGGGTGGGTGGTGGTTTTGAAGGTGAAGCTCTGTGGCTGGCTGGCCGTGTGGACAGATTTAAGCTGGGAGCTCATTCCGTCATTCTAGACGCGCCCGCGCCGGGGGTCCTCTGGGTGTCTCTCTGGCCCTGGTGGCTTTCCGGGCTGGTGGCTGCTACCCTGCTGGTGTCCCAGGCTCACCGTCCCAACCTGTCCTCCTGGAATTGTCTGAGCAGTGAGTCCAGCCAATCTCAACGGCTTGCGCGTCTTTCGGCGCCCGTTTGTATCCACTCCAGTGAACTGGGAGTGGGGATTAGCACGCAGGGGTCGCTGGAAAAACAGGTCTCAACGGCACCTGAGTGGCCCGCAGCTTCAGGGGCCCCGACAACACCCCACCAACAGACCGTCCTCGCCAAGTCAGTTGAGGCCACGAAGTGCGTAAAAAGTCTTCACCGCCCACCTCCCCCAGGTCCTGTACCCTGTGGGTTCCCCCTATGTTTGTAGCGATAAAGAACGGTAAGGGCCTTGTTCGCTGCTGTTGGACAGGGACCTCTCAATTCGCTAATGGTGATTGGACATTGAGAATTCCATTGCCCAATTTGCCGTTTCTACAGAGATACCGAGGACCCTTAAAGGGGCTCTTCTCTTGTGGTAGAGATCATCGCCAAAAGGAGCTTCACCACTTCAGCCTCTCAGCTTTTATTGAGACGAGAACCTCGCAAGGTTGGTGCAAGTGGACAATAAACATCAATCCACAAAACCATTGCTTTTCTCGTGTTCGGGTCCAGCGGGTTGGTTGCTGCCCACCACCAGCCGGTAACACCTCATCACCTGAGATACCGTTTTATCAGATGCATTAGCCTGAGCGGTTTCGCAGAGCCAGACATGTGTTTTGGAAAAGACCCCAGCACCACACAGCTCCGTTCCGGCACCCCCAGATAGTGGGTTTCTTCCGACAGCGGGTCCTTGACGGCCCCGCCAGCTCCCCGCACCGGCTTTCGGCTCCGAGATTGGAGCAACTAGGCCTTCTGCTCCTTCAACCCCATGCGGTCAATGAGAGATCCTTTGATCGCGCTGTAGTGGTGGAGTCCAAACACTGACTCCTCTGAGATCTCAATCTCCCGTTTGCCTCGCTGGTACACCTCCGCATCGTACTCGTCAATCGCCGCCGCGAGTGTCTGCCGGCCCTCCTTGACCGCTGTGATGGCCTTGACCAGGTTTCCGGCGTCATGCAGTGCGTTGTTCAAGCCCTGGCCACGGACTGGAGCGTTCTCACGGTTAGAGCCAGCAAAGTTGCACTTGGGCTTGAGGCTCGTCGTACTCACAGGGACACATGGGGTGCGCGGCGTCGCCAGCAACCGTGACGCGCCCGTCAAAGTTTTTCCACGGCGCAATTCTTTTCCACTCTGCGTACTACACACCCAGTCAGTGAATTCCGTGATATGTTGACATGATTCAGAGGCAGAGTACCTTGTCACGTGGAATGTATGTGTCGTCCGGCACCCAGAGCGCAGCAGACCGGTAAGGCTCGCAGTACGGCTCCGCAAGCTTCTTGAAATACTTCATCCTGTCCTCGTTTGTTTCGGGATGGTCTTCGGTGCTCCAAAGAGATAAGGCGACCTGGAACTCCCAGGTTTCCGGGTCCTCAGGATCAGGAACATCGGCCACTGTCACAAGTCAGCTAAACCACACACCATCCACGAGATGGAACCCACCAGCGAGGAAGAACAGCGTGTCTTGGTCCGGATGAACAGCCATCTCGACTTCTGTCAGTTGTGCGACTATTCCAACGGTAACTCCTGCAACTCACGTTGGCGATGGGGTGAATCTTGCTCCTGAGGAATCGAGCTTGCTCCGCCGTGTACCGACATCCAATGTTCTGTCTTGCCGTTAGTAACTTCGACACATATGTCACCCTTCTCATTGCATACCGTAGAGATCAGCGGGACCCGATCCAGCTCTTTGGCATCACCATCCACGAGGTGATCTCTCACAACACTCTTCGCTGCCACACGTCAGTCAACCTACATCCCCCCAGCCCAGCCAAACACACAACTCACCCCCATCCGCTCCCACAAGAACATCCACACGCACCACCTCGCCATTCTCAAAAGTAGCCGTGACCCCCTCTCCCCCGCTCGCATCAACCCCCGCCAGCTTATACCCAAACCTCACGTCGATCCCGCGCCGGAACAGATCCCTCAGCTTCCTGCGCACGACCCGTCTG
>JABGMY010000581.1:0-13571 GCA_014705525.1 Colletotrichum sp. HC292
GACAGGGACGACAGGGACGACAGGGACGACAGGGACAACAGGGATAACAGGAAAGGTAGAGGTAATAATATCATCAACGTAGAATAAACTATTAGACTTTATATAAAAGTTATCTGCCTAGTTAGCTAGAAGTATCTGTTTAAATAATAAAACTCTAGAGATAACTAAAGATAAACTTAACAGCAGAGATGATAATAATAATAATAATAATAGTGAGATATACTATATAGATAGACATAAGAAGAGCAAGGGGGAAAGGATGGAGCCTGTAGTTAACATATATTGCTACTGTGGCTCATTAAGAGGACATAACATGGCTCTATTTCCGTTTTGTGCAGGCCGCTTTGAGGCAAAGTAGTCAACCGTAGATTAATCTGTAAATAAGTATCCGTCTCAAACAATAATGTTGCCGCGGCGCACTGTATTCTCTAACGTAGCCATTCAATCCTGCTTCATAGCCAAGTTAAAGACTGTTTAATTCGTGCAGAGAAGTTAACAAAAGAAGCATTCGTGACAATTCTCGGATATAGTAATGTGAAGACGTCCAGGTTATAAATGCAAAAATTCACTTTCTACCGTGAATGAGGGCTCGCTATTGTACATTGTTGAAGCTGAGCCTGATGATGAGCGGCAAATGTCCTTTTCACCAATCATCAGTGGAGGGCTGTGGGACCACATGACCTCTTCGAATGGGGTTTTGGGTCCTTTTTGGTCTACGGATTTCCGGTTGGCCATAAGAACCCACTCTACGCCGTGTTGGTTGACTGCAAGTAAGCGCCAAGCGCCAGGCCCCCTCATGCATGCGCCGCGAGCCGCACCTGATCTCGAATTCTTCACTCGTTCCTCTGAGCTTCCCCTCTTCTTCCCTGCTCCGATGCACAACACCAATTCGAAGTATCGTGTCGTCCCTTACAACGCGGTCTGTCTGCGTTGCACTCTCGGGTGTCTTGTTGATGAACCTCAACTCGCAGCACTTGAGCACCACTCATCCTCCACCCAAAGCATTACCTCTATTCTCTTCGATTCATGTCTTCGGATTCTAGCCTTCTCCGGCAAAGATGGCACCCGGCAACTTAAAAACGCCCGACGGCCCAGACTCGTACACCATTGCCTGGATAGCTGCGTTGCCTATTGAACGAGCGGCGGCAGAAGCCATGCTCGACGAGCATCACGAACAACCAAATGGCTTTTCTCGAAACCCGAGCGATCCGAATTCATATACTTGGGGTCGCATAAGAGAGCACAACATCGTGATTGTGTCCCTGGCGGCTGGTGTCTATGGACTAGGGTCAGCGGCTGCTACTGCCTCAAGCCTATCCTCATCTTTGCCTGCCATTCGAGTTGGCCTGCTTGTTGGGATTGGTGGCGGTATTGCTCGGCCAGATGAAGATCATGACATTCGCCTGGGAGACGTGGTGGTTAGCCAGCCTGACGGAACTACAGGCGGAGTTTGCCAATACGACTTGTTCAAGGCGAAGCCTGGAAATGTTCGTGAGCGAAAGGGCTTTTTGGCATCACCCCCACGCGTTCTGCTGAATGCCATTGCGAACATTCAGGCAGTCCACGAACGCAAGGATTCTGAAATTCCGCGTTTTCTGCAAGATATGCTGGATGCAAACCCAAAGATGGCCAAGAAGACCAAAAAGAACCCCGGCTATACCCATCAGGGATTTGAGAACGACCGTCTCTTCCAGTCATCGTATGTGCATGTCGCTGGTCAAGATTGTCGCAGCTGCGAAACATCTCAAGAGATCGAACGGGACGAACGGGATACGGCAGACCCCGAGATCCATTACGGCATCATTGCATCCGGCAACACACTCGTAAAAGACGCCATTGCTCGGGATCAAATTGTCGCCGACGTCGGTGAAGATTGCATCTGCTTTGAGATGGAGGCTGCAGGGTTAATGAACCACTTTCCGTGTCTCGTCATACGTGGCATTTGCGACTATGCGGACTCTCATAAAAATGATCGCTGGCAGCGCTACGCGTCGGTCACTGCTGCTGGTTATGCCAAGGAGCTTCTGACCTACGTCCCGGCTGCCGAGATCCATCAAACACAGCGCGTGTTGGAAGTTCTTGAGTCAGGTTAGTTACGTTGCCCTAGATTCGACAAGTGGTCGAACATTGAAGCTTTCAGAAAGCGATAATCGAGTATGATAGGACTTTAACGGTAAATCAAAAGCTGATTTTAGCTGCTAGTCAATAAGAAAGTCACCAACACGCATCAGATTACGCTCGCAGTGAAAGCCACGGTCGACTCTATAATTCTCAATTCCCATGGTCAGAAGATCCGGCGATGGCTCGAAGCTTCCGATCCAAACACAAACGCAAATCACGCTAGAGAATTACGGCACCATGGAACCGGAACCTGGCTTTTGGAACATCCGGCCTTTCAGAATTGGGTCTCTGGGACTTACAGGCACTTGTGGCTCAGAGGCATGCCAGGATGTGGGGAAACGGTCCTGAGTACTACAGTCTTAGATCATCTGAGCAAGTACGACAACTTGGTGACCCTGAGTTTCTTCTTCGACTTTAACGATACTATGAAGCAGACCAAAAATGGGCTGTTGCGATCTCTAGTCCTCCAACTATATCAGGGGGGGCACGATTTGGGAGGGCACCTCGACGATTCATTTCGTGTGCACAAAGATGGAGACAAGAAGGCGACCACGGCCACCCTCGAAGGACTTGTTGAAGATATGCTAGCGGCGCAGACAAATGTTTCAGTTGTTCTCGACGCCTTGGATGAGTCGACCACCCGAGAAGAAGTCCTAAATTGGCTTAAAGTCATGTTTACGAATCAGAGACTCCAACATGTCCAGATCATTTACACAAGCCGAGAAGAAGCCGAGTTTGTAAGCAGCATCCCAGGCATGATTCAAGATAAATGTTGCCTTTCCCTCGACAGAGGTGAGGTTGATACTGATATCCGATCGTACGTAATGACGAGGTTGCAAAAAGACCCTGGCTTCACCAGGAAAAGGCTTTCTGACGTCCTTATTGAGCAAATTCACAAGAAAGTTGGAAATGGGGCCAACGGCATGTAAGACTCTTGTTTTGATTTCAACTTGCTTGTTTAAATTCACTAAGCTTGGACTCAGGTTTAGATGGGCGGCCTGCCAACTTGACAGTCTTGCCAGATGCCGCAGCCCCAAAGAAATTGAGGAAGCTCTCGACGGACTGCCCACCACTCTGGAAGAAACATATGACCGCATGCTACAAAGCATACCACGAAACTATTGGGACAGCGCGAAGCGGCTTTTGCAGTTTATCGTCTATGCGAAGCGGCCATTGACTTTAAAAGAAGCTGTTGAGGTTGTTGCCACGGAAGTCCATGCTGAACGGCCACGTTTCGACCTCAGCTGCAGAGTCTTCGACGATAACGACGTTCTACACTACTGTCCTAGTTTGGTCTCAGTGATCGAAGTTCAAAGGGACTTGGATACAACAATGGAACTACATCTTGCGCACTTCTCAGTCAAAGAGTATCTTTTACTTCATGAAGGCTTCGGGTACGTTAGTGCCAGCATCACCATCACAAAGACATGCCTCATCTATCTCAGAGATATCGAGGGTCACCAATTCGAGCTGTCTGAAAGATTTCCCCTGGCACGCTATGCCGCTAAAGTTTGGATGGACTTTGCTGCTACTGCCGAACCCATCGAAGACGGCAAAACAATTGTGGTCGAATTTTTGCAATCAGGCGAAACTTTTTCACGATGGAACTGCTTGTATGAAGCTGACACAAATTGGCGGGTATATGATCAGATTCCTGGAGGAACAATATTGTACTACGCTTGCGTTGGCGGGCTTCCAACGGTCGCAAAGTCAATAATTGACTCAGGGGTCGACGTCAGTGCACAGGGAGGTTATTGCGGAAACCCACTCCAAGCAGCCTCCTACTACGGCCATTTGAATGTTGTGAAGCTTCTATTAGAAGAAGGCGCAGATGTAAACACTCAAGGCGGCAAGTATGGAAACGCGCTCCAGGCGGCCTCTCTGAACGGCCATCTGGAAATCGTCCGAGCACTCCTCGAAAAGAACGCGGACCTGCATGCTGAATCTGGAGCCCATGGAAACGCAGTCCAAGCTGCCAGCTATGGAGGTCGCATCTTCCAATGGCCACCTCGATGTCGTGGAGCTGCTACTCAAAAAGTCAGCATACTTACGCAGTAGTTCTGACATTTACCGAGGTGCACTTGAGGCTGCGTGTACACGTGGTCATCTCGACTTAGTGCAAATCTTGCTCGATCACAGTGCTGATATTCATGCACAGGGTTCCTTCCTTGGAACATTGTTAGAATCAGCAGCTATTGGTGGGAATGATAATGTTGTCAAGATGCTTATCGATCTTGGGGCAGATATCAATACCACTGGCGGCAGACACGGTAGCGCCCTCCAGGCTGCATGTTGGCGTGGTCAAGAGGAGGTTGTAAAGATGCTACTCAATCTTGGGGCAGATGTCAACGCCCCTGGCGGTACATATGGCAGTCCTCTCCATGCCGCACTTCGTAACGGTAGCGAGACTATCGTAAGGACGTTGAAGCAATTCGGTGCTGATGTGTGCCTGGTCGCCAGAGACTATGACGAAATTCTCGCTGAGGCATGTGTATATGGAGGGACTAATATCGTCCATTTGCTAAGCGAATTGGGCGTAGATATTGCATATGACACCAAGATTGATGACTATATGCAGGCGGCATGCTTCAGTGGCAATCATGCTATAATCCAGTCTTTAGTAGGTGTTGGCGCAAATATCAACTCTTCGGGCGGAATCTATGGTAACCCTCTTCAAGCCGCATGCCACGCTGGAAGGAAGGATACAATATTACTTCTGCTAGATTTGGGTGCGGAGATCAACAATGGCAGCAAGTTTGGCAGCACTCTTCAGACTACGGCTTTCCAGGGCAACATTGATATTTTGGAGATGCTGGTCGATCTAGGCGCAGACGTCAACGCACATGGTTCGGGATCAATCATGTCTACCAACGCTCTTCTGGCTGCTTCATACGAAGGCCATAAAGATGTCGTCCGAATACTACTGCGCGAGGGGGCCGAGGTTTCGATAATGGACGAGGAAGAGCGGACCCCACTTTACGCTGCATCATCGAAGGGGAATCTCGAGGTAGCTGAGCTACTGATAGATGCGGGCGCTGACATCAATGGTCCTGCGCATGGCACCTCTTGGACACCCATCACCATAGCGAGCTCCATGGGACATGTTGAAATGGTTGAACTGCTGCTCAAAAACGGGGCCAACATCTCGGCTGCAGATGAGTTTGGTTTGACACCGCTTTATTTAGCATCCTCCCATGGAGAGATTGAGGTGGTAGAGTTGCTACTTGACCGTAAAGCGGATCCCTCACGAAGTACGCACCAAGGGTGGACACCACTTCACGTAGCATCCTCTCATGGACACGTTGAGATAGTAAAGTTGCTACTTGCGAACGGGGCCGATACCTCCACAGCTACGAAGGATGGATGGGCGCCATTGCATGCAGCATGTTCTCATGGACAAGTTGAAGTTGTAAAGCTGATGCTGGAAAAAGGAGCTGACGTTTCGATGGTCTGCCGGTATGGATTGTCGCCGTTAATCTATGCGTCTTGTTCTGGGTACGATGAGATCGTCTCGAGGCTTCTCGACACAAGCGGAATCCAGCCAGAACACAAGGATCTCAGATATGGCCTGAACGCCCTTTCCTATGCCGCTGAACGTGGTCGCCAGTCGGTTGTGGAGCTTCTGCTTACGAAGTCTCACGTCGCCATCGATTCAAAGGATTTAATTGGTCGGACGGCCTTATTCTACGCGTCAAAGGAAGGCCATGATGGAGTGGTCAACCTTCTTCTGAATTCCCTTGCGTCATTTGACTTATCAGATCACTATGGAGCAACGCCGCTGTCGTTAGCGGCAAGACGAGGTCAGCAGATGGCTGTCCGGCTGCTTTTAGCTGCTGGAGCAAATAGGATCTCGCAGGATTGCTTCAAGAGAACCCCGCTTGATTGGGCAGAGAGACGAGGGAAAAGTAAAGTGGTGGAAATATTGTCAAGACCATCCGACACTAAACAAGCCTTGATGCTGAATCACGACATGGACCCGGACGTTGTTGAAACGGAATTTCCTGTCTCAACGGATCGGTCCTGCGATATCTGCACCTCAGATATCGCTGAAGGGTGCAAATCCTATGCATGTTCAATCTGTCACCAAGGAGACTTTGACATTTGCGAAGATTGCTTCATTTCTGGAGGCCTTTGTCTTGAAGAATCACACAAGGAGGGTTTGACGATCAGGGAACCGAATGAGAAGTCGGACGGAGATTCGAGCGGCATCACGAGGTATTAACGTCCGGGGGTCCTTAGAACTACTGAGAAGGGCATCGTGGTCGAAACCTATGAGTCTTGGTATCCGGGCAGATACTTCAAGCTTTCCGGGGCCTATTAGTCTATGCCTACTACCCGCCCGGACAGCCAGGAATAGCCGCCTGGATACCAAAACTCAAACTTATAATCTCAAGTGATAGTAAGCAGTTGACGTAAGAACATGCAGGGCCATTGTAGAACCAATCAGAAGGTTGGAGCCTGAGACATGTTAATAGCAACCACAGTAAAGGGGTCAGTAGAGCTGAAAAGGGCACCGAAGCTATTGGGACCAACAAGGTCGACCCCGCGAATAACGAGGAAAATGAGGGCATAGTGAGTCGCGTGATCACAGCATGTGCATGCCTGAAAACGGGTGACTAGGCGTCATAAGTGAGTTCTACATCGACTCACTCAAATACAATTTGGAGAACCCGGTAGAAGTTAAGATGGTCATTGAAAAAATGCAGTGTAGCGGCCACCTCCGGGAGTTTCGTATGGTCAAGGCCCGATTGTGATCCACAGCGGCCCGGATGCCGTTGCCAAGCGTGGGGTAAGAGAACACATGCTTATAGTCTGCCCAGGGCATCACGATCCCAGTGATTGGCCAATGTGTGGAAGTGAATGAATCCTATTGTATGTGACGATTCGTTCATACATGGAAATGCTTCAGCCGGAAAACAAAGCAATTCGACTGCATCACGTGATGCTTTCAAAGGCAGGAGGTCGACCCACCGATCCCGGCGGGAAAACTTCGGCTATCTTATCTGGATGGGACCCTGTCCGTTGATGACACCTGTGAGCTACGAACCGCTTGGCCAATGCGCCAGCGCGATCGTCTAAGCAACTTGAGGGTCGCCAAACCGACGACGGCACTTCTCAACTTCCTCCTTTTGGTCTACATGTGAGGAAATTTACAGCATACACGGCATCATGCGCCGTCTCAATTTAGTTCTGCTGGCGACGGTCCAGCTGTGCGGTGCCCGCCACCCCGGCTTCAGCATCCACGACGACCTCGTGGCTTATCCTCAGGTACGTCCGGAGCAATGCGCAGGTGAAGCTTTCGTGGAACGACGTCTAATTGTTGCGCGCAACAGTACGAGATAGTCTTCTCAGAATCATTCATCCCAGAACACGAAGCGCAGGCTCTCCTCGACCGCACGAACCCCCCACATCCAGCCTACTCCGCCGACTTCTCGACAGCCTTCGACGTCTCCCAGAATGTCCGTGAAGCCGCCGACGCAGACGGCCGCCCCGAGCCCGAGGTGTTTGAGCGATACGAGGTCATGAACATGAACCCTGCCAAGTATCTCTGCTCGATCCCCATCCTGGAACCCCAAACGCCAGAGAACCACACCGCGACGGAGCTCGCGAAGCAGGAGGAGGCGCGCGAGCTGGCCAAGGCTTCCGCGCATGGATGGGAGCTGCTCAACGAGCTCGACGGCAACTGCCTGTACTTCATGTCGGGCTGGTGGAGCTACAGCTTCTGCTACAACCGCGATGTCACCCAATTTCACGCCCTTCCCACGGTGCCGAATGGCCAACCACCAGTCCGCGACCCTCATACGGCGGAGTACGTCCTGGGTAGAGCCAGCAAGTCGCCCAGCCAGCGCCAGCAGACTCAGGGACAACAGCAGCAACAGCAGCAGAAGCAGCAGCAGACGACAAAGTCAGGAGACCCGCCGGCAAACACGGACCTCCAGATCAAAGGTGACCAGCGATACCTTGTCCAGAGATTGGACGGAGGCACAGTCTGCGATCTTACGGGTCGCGACCGCACGATCGAGGTGCAATATCACTGCGTGCCAGGCATGAAGGGCGATCGCATCGGCTGGATCAAGGAAGTGACCACATGCGCCTACCTGATGGTGGTCAACACCCCACGCCTCTGCGACGACGTGGCCTTCCTGCCGCCTAGGGCAACAAGCGCGAACCCCATCAGCTGCCAGCTCATCATTCCCGCCGACAACGCCGCGGCACAAGCTGAATGGCACCGCCTGAAGACGCTTGAGGCGCAGGAGGCGATGGTGGGTCAGGCCGGCCAGGACCCCGGCGCCAAGGGTAGCGAGCAGGAATTGCTGCAGCAGCCAGGCGGCGACGGCCAGCAGCAGCAGGACCCCAACGTCAGGGATAGAGCACAAAAGGGTGTCAATGTGGGCGGTGTCATTGTCGGCGCCCGCAATGTGCTGGCTGACGCGGACGAGGAGGGCAAGCCCCCTGCCAAGCTGGCGCCCCCGCGCAGCTACCTGCCTGGCCGCAACCAGGGCCCTTTGGTCGAGATTATCGCTAGCGCCAAGAGCAAGGCGGACGGTGGGGAGGTGAAGGTGCTCAACCAGGAGGAGCTCGAGAAGATGGACCTGAGCCCGGAGCTGGTGGAGGAGATGAGGGCCGAACTTGAGAAGATCGCTGGTGATAAGGGTTGGAAGCTCGAGGTGGTTGAACAACCGGGCGACCCGCGAGAGATCCGAGGCATTGTCGACCACGCTGAAAAGGACAAGAACGAGGACGGGGAGGGTAAGGGGAAGAAGGCTGGCAAGGACGAGCAGCAGCAAGAGGGCAGCGAGGAGCAGTTCTTCAAGGAGGAACTCTGAGATAGATTCTGTATAGCATTGGCGTTTGGCATGTATGTTCTGTATCGATACACCACCGAAGCATCACAGGCGGAATTGCAGAAATTCACTATGCAATATCGTCCCAGATTCTCTCACGTTGTTGTCTCTCTTAGCGTTGACCCCCAAACGAGTTGTCTCCCAGCGGTGTTGGCTACCATCAGATTTTCTCCCTCGTCTCTGATGTGCGTTGGTTGCACTCGTACTTTCCTGGAGTTTCTTACCCCTGAGGATATGGCTCGGGAACACCTTCCAGGCCCTGTTGGCCAGAATCCTTCGGCATTGATGTCTGCTCATCGGATGCTTGAGCCGAGCAGATTTGTGTTGGGCAGTCGGGACGGACAACTCGGAGATATGATGTTGTATAGCGGCATCCCGATGATATCGGCGTGTTGATGCCGGTCAGGGAAAGAAGAAGCTGATACCGGCAGTTGTTCTGACCGTCAATGTCTCATCGTCACATCGTGCAACGCCGTAACGAAAACATGCTGCCCAGCTCGTGCTTTCGCTACTCTTTGTGCTTCGTGTTCCTGGGCTTGGCAGGTGTTTCTCCCATCTCCGCAGCGCTGGATCTCCGCATCGTAACTTTCCATCAACACCCTTCATCCTTCATTCCTTTGTCCGGGGCAGGCAGATTGTGCCTCGTTTTGGCAGTTGGATAGTCCACTGCGCTCAGACGTGCCATCGCTTCATCAGTAATTCCTGCAGATGAAAAGTGAAAATTCAAGTTGTCAAAGGTGGGGGGGAAAAATACTGCCCAGCTCGCTCTCGTTCCTGCATGGTTGGTCGGTCGCTAGCTCCGGGCGAGATTTCCTCGGCGGGAATGCCTTCACCGACCCCAACCGCAAGGCACCGCCGCCGCCGGCTCCCGTGTATCCCGCAGCCTCCTTCAGACGACGGAACCAGATCCGATGGCCGTCGACGGCAGCTCGTATCAGCCTCGTCTACCGACCCTATCCGTCCATATCCGCTAATTCACCCATTTTATTCACCCGTTCATGCGCCGCATGCCCCGAGCACCATACACAAGCTTGCTTGCGCCCGCCCGAGTCAATCACACAACAGGGACCAGCCCGCCAAGCCCATTTCACGAAGGGGGGAACGAGGAGGCCATTCACATTCCCGATCCCGGTCCAATATGACCCATTCCTCCGGGAGAGAGAAGCGCAACGGCGGCGCTAAGACGAAAGGCGCAGGAAAACCCACGATATACCTCACCACAGCTACTGCTCCTACCCGTCGATGGATGCTTGGGCAGATCAAATGTGTCAAACCAAAATTTCCTTCTTCTTCCCCCCCCTGGGACTCGGGAGAGGGGTCTCGGTCAAGGTCAGGGGCGTACCCTTCCGACGGGACAGCTCTCATTTTGCCTTTTCGCCAGTCCCCCCTCTCCCGAGAGCAGATGGGAAGCCCACACACTCCTCTCCGGCTGGCCCTGTCTCCCTTCAACGGGATCCCCTGCGGGCGTTTACCGGCCGTGGTCTAGACTACTCAAAATCCAGGTCCAAGACATCCACAGATCATCAGAACTACCGGGCTGCGATAATCAAAGCAGTGCAGATGATATGTACGTGCATGTGACTTGGCCCAATAGATACCCCGGAGTTGTGGGAGAATGAAAAAAACTCTAACAAAACCCCCAAAACGAGCAGGGATGGAAGGGATATACCGCCGTTGGTGATATTCTGGCGTTTTTGGCGTCAAGCTGTGATGGGACTTGGCAACGTAGCATTGGCGCTGGCGACACCAACAGCCTGGAACCTGCCTACCACCCTACCCCCTTCTCCAAATTGCGCACATATAACGCGAACGAAGCTATCACAAAGGACGAAAAAAAAGAATACGAAAATCTTTTGCCTTTCCCGGCAGGCAATAGATGGCTCTTGGAAATTAGAGAACAGCACTAGCTTTGTGACTACGGTCCCACGGTTTCCACGGATGCTCGGGAAGGGGAACAATATTGTGATTATATTGCCACCGGTAAGAAGGCGTCCTTTTCTCTGTGATATGCAGTGTACTTTTCATAGTGTAGTGTATCATTTCTCTTTTGAGTCCATTTCTCACGACTCGCCAAGACCGGCCCCCATGCTGAATCTCTCGGCCGATCTCAATCACCACAGGGCCCGGCCTGTCATCGGACCAGCACACGGGCACACCTCTTTTTTTTGAACCCCGCATATTGGGGGACCATTCAACCTCAAACAATTGCACAGTTCAGCCTCCAGGGCTTCGGGAGATCAGGGGCCACGGCAGTCTCCGAAAACAATGTGAAGAATTGATGCACCCCTTGTCAAGCACTACTTGCGGCTGCCCGCTGCTGGAGCACCTGTCAAGAACAGGCCGGGGGTGGGGTGTGGATGTTATTTGCTGCTATGAATACTAGTCAGCCGCAGTCAATTTGTCACACGCAAAAAAAGAAGTACATGCTGCAAAAAAATGGAAAGTACTGTCTGTACTGAACATTGAGGTTCGGCCGGGACTCGATTTTGCTGCCCGGCATGCCGACCAAAGTCGACCACCACCCTCGTCGGAGTCTGTGTGTAGATTACATCAAACCCGATATAGGGTCCTGTCACAATTCGACTGCAGCCTAGCCAAGCTGGCTGGGCTGGGCTGCTTGTTTCAAGCCCAACGGTGTTTTGAACGGACTGAGCTGTCGTCGAAATATCACTCAGTGAGAAAAAAAAAATAAAAAAACGAGAAAAATTGGGGCCGGTGGTTGACTTGAAAACCGGCGGTCAAAACTCTAAGTTCGCGTCCCCCGATAGCGATTAGGGGAATTTACAAGGCGTCGTTGGCACGTCCGAGCACAATGGGAAAAGACGCACGTCAAGATCAGATAATCAGTTCATGTGTTCGGTCCTGCTGGAAAGGAGGTCGCGTGTTCTACGCTGTTTGGGATGGATCGTGCGAACGCGCGCCTTGGCTACATACGACCGGCGCCGGTGGTAGGGACGAGCTAAAGAAGCCGGCGGTGGCGGAGGATGGAGAGGGTAGGGGGATCCGCCGCGATCGGGATGACGGACGTTGACGTGTGAACAAACATAATGGCCGCGCCCCCCGTACCACGGCGCACAGAACAACGGCGCAGGCAAGGCAAGCAAGCAAGCTGGACGGACTCACCAGGGTTGGGCATGTTGCGATGTTGTTGGAGATCCGATGTGTGTAGATGGCATGCAGATTAGGTGAACAAAGTCATCAGATCAGGCCAGTCGCAGACGGGAGGGGCATCGTCATCGGGCGAGTGGTACGCATCGGGTTATGTTTCCGGATCGAAGGAGAGAGGAAAGAAGGGTTCGAAACGTGGGATTGCTCCCTCTCTGACAAAGTCCTGGGCGGGCAAGCTTCGATGGAAGCAGACCCGAGCTTCGATGGAAGCCCTGTGCCTCTCTAACCAAAACAAACATGACAAGAGAAAGGAGGCTCTCGGGCAGGCAAACCCTGTTGAGCAGCCAGACGCATAATCCTGAGCCTAAGCACGTGTGGCCCAAAACGGCGGGGTGTGCGGTTGGATCCGTTCGGCGGTACTCATAGTGGGCTCTCCAGTCTTTCACAAGTGCGAATCAATCACCTTCTGGGACCTGGAAAGAGATGCCAATTCCCACTTTGATGGATCTTGGCATCAGCGGGCGACGGGCGGGCAGGGTAGCCGGGGGTTACTTAGTTATGAGCAAGGGCAGCACCAGCAGCCCTGGGAGCAGCAGGGCAGCACCAGCACAGAGCAGCATGCCGCCCCTCCCTTTGCCCTGGACCAGGCGAATGGCGCCGTCCCCAGAGGGGCCGGAATAGCGCCGTGCGGTCCCTGACTGTGGCTCTGTGGGTGACTTGCACTGCTCACTTTGTAGGTTGTAGAGCAGGAGCCAGCCAGGTGAACAAGGTACTTTCCATTTCAGATAGCTTCCAAAATAGCATAGCACCAGCACAACCACCTACCTGGAGCAGCAGGAGCGACAACAGCAGCAGTAGCAACACGGGTGCACCGAGTCGAGTAGCTGCTGCTGCTCGCAGCTCCCTACCTTAACGGACCTGACGACATGGAGGAGACATGGAGACATGGTCATGATGTTTCACGGCCAACTGCGGGCGGCGGCGCCTACCTTACCTCTCCTACCCAAGTCGGTGGACACGACACGACACCACACCACAATCACATATCTTGATGGGCTCCTCCTTTAAGGCGCACCGCCGCCCGGACAGCTCCTCATCCGATGTCGACGTTGCCTTGATTGGGCCTTGAAGTTTGAACATCCCATCGTCTCCTTCCCCCGCATATACACGTGCGTGTGTATGTAGCTTCTCGAATTTCTCGAATTTCTCAAAGGGCACGCCATCCAAGACGAACCTCGTCCAAGACGCATGCATTCCAGCAGCCAAGCACTCCCACGCCAGACTTTGACGACAACGACGACGACGACGACGACGACTGCACCACAACCTGCTCCGACACAGCAGCAGCAGCAGTACCGAGCACCGCACCTCCACGGCTACTCCAGCTACCTACATTCATCAACCAGTCACCGCACCCTACTACTCCGTCCACCACACACACACACACTCTCTCTCTCTGCAGATCAAGGACAAGTCAAGACACGAGCAGACGAGACA
>JABGMY010000581.1:13634-26402 GCA_014705525.1 Colletotrichum sp. HC292
CGCACACGAGCCTCCGAAGCATTCGGACTCTCCAAAACACACCGCAGGTGCTTTCAGTCACCATTGGTCGCGAGCAAGCCGCACATCAGCTGACTCGGCCAGCCATTCCCTAGGTTTCCCTACTGCGGACTTACCAAACCAAACCGTCTTGACGCATATCGCATACGTCTTTCGCCCCCTCGACTGTCTCTTCCCCGCATTTCACAGGCACCACACCATTCGCCGCACCGCACGGCACCTCACGCGCGCAACGGGTGGGAAAGTTGAACCAAGCCAAGGGGGAGGGGGGACCACCAGCAGAACCACCGCTGCCGCTCCCGCCGCCGCCGACCGCGACATACACCCACCCACTCACCATCCACGGACAGGACAGGCAGCTCCCGTGCAGCTCGAACAAGCAAGCATCCACGCATCGCATCCATCGGCATCCATCCAGCCCTCCGTGCCTCCGAACCTTTGACACCGGCACCATCCACACCCAAGTTCCCGTCGAACCCTACCTACGCCTTAGCTCCGTCCCCTTGCTGGTGAGGGGCTGAGGACAGACAGAGAGAGAGAGGAGACGGCGTCACGGCGAGTGGACTCTGGCTACCGACCGGGAGGAGGCTGGGCCCTGGACTGGGACTTATTCCTTGACTTTGCTTCCCGAGTCGATTTGCGGTCGGTGCGTGCTGGCTCTGCTTCAACCACCACACTACCTACCACCTATTCGTACCAACCACAAATCCTTGACTCCACCGCGAAATCTCTCGCTCAAATCCTTTTGACGTTCGGCAGCCCCCTGTGACGACCTACTTGTCTGCACCGTCCCCCCTCGACCCTTTTCCTTCTCATTGCGTCATGTTCAAGTGATGGACGACACAGATTCTGCGAGAAATGCTGCGAGCAGAGCGGGCTCTGCAGAGGTCAAGGCCGAGTCGCCAGGCGCAATCAGCAGCAGCAGCAGCAGTCGACAGCATCAGCATCAGCAACAGTCAGCCTCCGGAGGATCGTCTGCGCCGCCAAAGAGGACAGTATGCGACCACTGTCGAAGGAGAAGTACGCCCATGTTCTGTTCCACTTCCCAGTCATCTCCGTGCCCCGTCTACCATCATCGTTATTGTCGGGCATTTGATCTGATTTGCCTTGCTTTTTCCTTACCCTCCCCCCTTCGGCCGTCGCATTCATGAACTTTCGTGCGATCCTACCTCTTCCCAGCAGCCTGCCTCCGGGACAGTCAATTTGCCGTTTTCATGGTACCAACCCGCCTTGAGCCGCTGCGTTGCTGCACGTCATCATGATCATCACTACCAATACCCATCACATACCTCAGTCACTGTCAGCTTCTTGGAATTTCATGTCTCTCAACCCCTCAACCCCGCCGCCGCTCTCTTCAACTGCGCAAGACATGGCACCGTACTGACAGTCTACAGGAATACGATGCGATGGCAAGTTTCCCTGTGAGCAATGCGTGCACGCTTCCCTCACTTGCAAGCGCGATCATGTCCCAAAGAAGAGGGGCCCGAAACGCGGCCATGGGAGGGTGATTAATGAGCTGCGCGCCAAGGAGTCGTCGCAAACGCACCCGCAGCAGCAGCAACGCCATCACCACCAACCAAACCAGAGACCGTTCAACGGAGAGAATGCCCTCGAGAGCCCTACAGAGTACGTGCGGCGTCGCTTATCAGCAGCTTGCCCGCCGCTGAACGTGAACAGCGTCGACATTGGAATGAGCGGGAGCGACATTGGCGAAGCCGCATCGCATGAGCACTCGTCAAACGCGTCCGCAGCATCGACCCCGCCGAGCTTCTGGGCCGCCGTCATCTCGAATCCCGCACACAGTCAGGTCCCCGAACCTAGAGGCATCTTCTCGAGCGACGAACTCCGGCCGAGGACGCGCAACTACTTCCACATGATTCCCCAGCTGATCGAGCTGTACTACGAGCACATCTACCCCATCATGCCCCTAATCTACATGCCCGCCATGCGCGAGACTATCAGCCGCCCGATGATGACCTCGAGCGAGAAGAACCTTGTCTACGCCATGTGCGCCCTCACCTCGATGCACATGTCCGGTAAAAGCATAGGCGCCCCGGGCCCCACATCATGGGAGGTCGTCGGCCGCTTCTTCCTGGACGAGACAATCTCGACAAGACAGTCGTACGACTTTCTTGAGGATTTGTCGCTTTCCGCCGTGATTTCGTCGTTTTACCTGAGCACATCCTTCTTTGAGATCAACCTGTCGCGGAAATCGTGGTACTACTTGCGGGAGGCGTTGACGAACGCACAGGATCTAGGACTGCAGGACGACTCGACGTACTACGGGCTAAGCCGGGAAGAGACACTATGTCGGCAGCGAGTCTTTTGGATTCTCTTCGTTACAGAAAGGTTAGTTTTGGTTGCTCATCCCAGTCCGGCGCCTGTACACAAAAGGCCGTATCGCCGAAAAGCCCATGGCACTTGCTAACGCGCCGACCCCTCGACTGCAGGTCTTTTGCGATCTTGCGCAATAAACCGATCACATTCAAGAGGACACCCTCTCTGCCGACGACGCGACACTCATACGAGGCGCCGGACATTCACGCCGGCTTCTTGCAGCTCGTTTCATCGTACACACCTCTCGACGAATCGTTCGTGACCGCATGGAACGAGGGTTCCGATCCCCGCGTCAGCGCGACAACCTTTTTGGCGCTGCAAAACCTTCTATCCCTCCCTCCCGCGTTCCTCCGACCGCGGAATGCGCGGGGATCGCCGCCGTCGCAGCACCAGCATCAGCACCAAGGGCAGTTTGTCGGGTCGTTTGGAGCTGCGTCCGCCAGCCGAGATGCGGGCGGGCCGGAGCCGACAGACATCCAGAAGGCGGACTTGCTAATCACGCAGCAGTGGTTGCGGCTGATTGTGTGGCAGTCGTCGATGAGACAGGGTCTGTTGAGCTGGACAAACCCAGCGGACTCGAGCGGGGTGTCGTCCAGTAGCGGCGTGGGCGGCGGAAACAGCATGTGCTTTTCATTTCCCCTCACGGTCGCCCGCGATACAGCGTCGATCCTGGCAAGTCTGCCGAGCAAGGCTGTCGAGGTGCACGGCATGGGCATCATGGAAAAGATTTTCGAGATTGGCACATGGTGCGTAAATGTGCTGGGTACCTGCGAGAGCGTTGGGTTCCAGACGGCCATGGATTTTACGTCAGGAGAGATGGGCGTGCTGGGCAGCGGGAGGAAAGGAGCGAGCCTGGACCCGATTGAGTTCTTTATCAAGACGCTCAGCGCAAGCGACAACTCCAGAAAACAGTTTGCCGACAAGCTGCTCACGGCCGCTGGCGAGAACCCAGGGAGCATGAGGACGCAGCTCAGCCCGGCCATGTCTGCCGTGGGTTCCGTCGCTGCGGCGATGATGGCTGCGCACAATCAAGCCCACGGCGTCATGGAGGCTCCAGGGTGGGGACAGCAGAGGGGGACCGTCGTCGGAGAGGTGTTCGACGAGAATGAGGAGAACAACGGTAATCAGCCCGTCCTTGATCTGAGTGGCCCTCCGATGCACCACCAACAACCGGGTATACAGAGTATGGGGCTGGGCATCGACCTCGGCGCCGGGGAAATGGGCGGCATGGGTGGAGTTGAGATGGACGCCAGCAGCGTCGACCTCATGAGTCCTCTTGGACTCACGCGAAGCAACTCCGACATGGCGGGGATGGGTATGGGATTTGAGACCGCGTGGAGCCCAGGCAGCGGCGGCACCGGCTCAAGAGAGTATCCCGATCCGGGTCCACCACCCGGGTACGCTACCCACGCTACCCACCGCGAAGGATACCCGGATTTGGGCAACGGGATGCTGATGCACGAGCGCATGGCGACCGGCGAGGGTCCCGTAGGAGGCCCGCCGCAAGGCCCCGGCGGTGGCGTCAACAACCCGACCATGGGCGACCGACAGCAGCAAGCACAACCACCACATCAACCAGGACAAGGCGACAACGCGCCATACGACAACAGGAAACGGGGGGACAAGGGCGGCGGATACCGGAACGGCGGCATGGTCGGTGTTTGGTAAGGGTCATCAAAAACGGTTTGCCAGCGGTTTAGCAGGCGGTTTGGGCCGGTTCGGTTCTTCATACAATACCTCTCTCTTCACACATATCTGGTCTAGCAAAATATCACGGGGAGCAGTCGGTCGGTCAGGCGATGTCAATGACGATATCACAAAAACAATCTGGAGGGGAATCTTCTTCCGGCGGCGATGCAAGCATTTCTGGGCGGGGGGCATCTGCGTGTACTTTTGTCCATCACCAAACCTGTCGGTCCAGTGAGATCGGACTTGGTTGAAGTAGATCCAAGCGACGTGTTTTGTTAAGTGTATACAAGTATCGGAAGGGTGATGAATAAACGTGGATGCATCAAAGATCAATCTTGGTGTCACAGCCAATGCCTTTCGGAGACCTTCTGGACTCGTGCAGCGGCCGACCGACCCCATATCTCCGAAGTGGATCGCCGTCTCGGCCGACAGTGCGCCGGGTGTGCGGCACGTTCGTTGTCGGATTGATTTGTTGGAGCGTGGTGCGGCTTACGTGGTGACTGGCAGCATTCTGCGATTGATAAGGCGGGTGATTCGATGGCGAAGTACCTTCTCAAACAGGGAAGTCTGCCTTTGTGGGCAGGACGAGTGCTTGCAGTCTATTTCATCCGCAGCACCGGCGTTTCTGTTCCACTCTCTGTCTTGCCGGACTTCCAACTTGTCAGAGAACACTTCAAGGGACGGCGACTACGAGAATGGCAGATTTAGCGTCCATCACGTCACAGCATCACATTACCCTCACAACCCCGCGTCTACGCCTCCGGGCTGTGAGGGCGGGGGATTTGGAGGCAGTGCATGGGATGCGTGTCGACGCGGCGGTGATGCGGTACATGTGAGTAAGCCTTCCTCTTCTCACCCTCTCTTTACAGCGTAGGAAGGAACCAGAGGAGTGGTTATATGGAACGGAGAAAGTTTGAGCTGACGAGGACACAGGCCAGGCGTGGAAACGGAGGTTGTGGCGGAGAGGTCGCGTAGTGTGGAGAGGATTAGGATGATGATGAGGACGGGCATGTTTTCGTTTGCGGTGACTTTACTATCCCATTTCCCCCCTGCCTCTCATGAAAAGTACGAAGAAGAAGAAGGAGGAGGAGGACAGGTCATCGGTTTCATGGGAATAACATCACCACCGCAGATATTCTACATCTTTGCGCGTGAGTCGTGGGGACGGGGATACGCCACGGAAGCTTTGAGGATGTTTCTGGAGGAGTATTGGGGGCGGTTTCCGGGCGGGTTGAAGCCTGAGACAAACTCCGGGTCGCTGGAAGAGACGAAAGTAGTCGAGATGGAGGAGGAAGAAGGGGGAAATTTCCTGGGGGCGCATGTTCATGACGGGAATGTAGGCAGTGTGAATGTTCTGCGAAAGTGTGGGTTTGAGATCGTCCGGGAGGGAAAGACGATGGCGCACGGGGTCGAGGTTGGTACGCAGATTTACCAGCTGAACCGACCTCGATAGACATGGACATCACATAAATCATCAACGAAGAATTCACCACGTTTGCGAGACCCCTGAATGATCCATCTATATTTTTATACCGCCCAATTCGTGCCTAAAAAGCCAAGTCTATGCCCAACGCCAGCCTATGTATACCAGGTGGATGTCCCATCCCGTCGTACGAAGATGTATGAGGGGGTATCAAGATGTAGCAACAGCTCAAAGATGGGGAACGAAAGCAAATTGCCGACTCATCGCCCTAAACACATATCGTAATAACCGATTTAACCTCTTCCGCCGCGTCTTCCCCTGTTGCCGCGACCACCGGAACCGGCACTGCGTCCCTCACCGCCGCCGCCGCCGCCACCACCTCCGCGTCCATGACGGCCCTTGGGTGCGTCAGGCACAACGACCAGACCTCTTGTGCCGCGCAGGCCCATCTTGCCGACGGTGCTCTTTCCGATGGACGGCGTCTCGGGACATCTAAGAGCATCGCGGGCGAAGACGTTGCCCTCTGAGACGAGGTCCTCCTTCTCCCACTTGAGCTGCTTCATCCAGTTCTTGTAGTAGCCGAGCCAGGCTTGGTAGATCTTAGCCTTCTGCGCCTCATCAATGCGTTGATCTGCGATGTTGTACACCTGCTCCGCCGAGGAAAGCTCGGCGGCGCGCTGCTCGAAGTTGATTTCCTTGAGCTGCCAGCGGGGGAAGAAGTCCTCGAGGTCGGTGACGATAAAGATACCGCGACCCTCGGCACCGGCACGAGCTGTACGGCCCAGACGGTGGATGTAGGACTCCTTGTCTGCGGGGATGCCGACCTGGAAAACGGAGGTGACGCCGGGGAAATCCATGCCGCGGGCAATGACATCGGTGGCGACAAGGACGCCCGTCTTGGCGTCGCGGTAGTCGTTGGTGATCTTGGTGCGCTTGCCTTGCGAGATGCGGGAGTGCAGAACCGAGGCCTGGGGCATGCCGGGCATGTTAGCAAGGATGTCTCCGTAGAAATCCGCCAGGGCGGCGGTCGGTGCAAAGACAATCGCCTTGAAGCTCTCGGGGCCGACGGAGGCAGCCTCCTCACGAATGGCGCCGACCATGGCGGGCGCAACAGAGGCGAAGTTGGGGACCTTGATGAGATGCTGGGGAACACGCTCGTGGGTGTTGGCCTCGCCAGCGGGGATGGTGGAGATGAATTTGTAGCCCGGGGAGAGGACGAGGCCTGCTACTTGCTGGACGTGGGGGGCGATGGTGGCGGAGAAGAGCATGCCCTGGCGGTTGGTCTTGGACTTATCGGGCAATGCGCGAACGATGTCTTTCAGGGCAGGCATGAAGCCCATGTCAAGGAGACGGTCTGCCTCATCAAGAACCAAGGTGTCGAGGTTGCGGAAGGAGTCTTGGATGTACTCATTGGCCATGTGGTCGATCAGGCGGCCTGGCGTGGCAATGAGAATGTCGCAGCCCTGGAGGATCTGCTTCTCCTCACGGTCCTTGTTCGTACCGCCAATGGCGATGCAGACGCGGTACTGGCGAAGACGCTGCAGGAGGCCCTCGGCTTCCTTGGCGATCTGCATGGCAAGCTCGCGAGTCGGTGAGATGACCAGCAGGGAGATGCCACCCCCACGGCCGCGGTTCTGGGTGAGAAGGGTCTGGATGGCAGGAAGCAGGAAGGCGATGGTCTTTCCGGTACCTGTCTTGGCCTGAACCAGGCAATCGCTGCGCTTGGGAGGGAGGAGCTCATCGAGCGTGGCGGCCTGGACGGGCATCATGTGGTCGAACTTGAGGTCCTCAGTGATGGCCTGGACGAGGGACTGGTGGACGCCGACCATATCGGCGAACCTCGGAGTGTCCTTGGGGACGGCCTCGGTGAGGGGTGGTGTGGCCGTCTGGGGAATGACTGAAGACGGGCCTGGCTGAGGTCTCTGCTCGCGCTGCTCCTGGTCCTGGTGCTGCTGATGCTGGCGACGGCCGCCGCCACCACCACCAGACCTGGGGTTGTCGTTGTTGCCGCCTGGGCCTCCGCCTCCGCCTCCGCGGCGATTGTCGCGTCTGGGGTGACGGCGGTTGTTGTTGCCTCTTCCACGCTCCATCGTGATGTCTATGTGTCTAGAAGATTGAATTGGTGAGGTGTTGTTTTCTCACGGCGAGGGAGTCTAGACCGTGGTTGTTGTTGATGTGAAGGGGGAAAATTTCCCAGTGACGACAGGGAAGTTGACGAAACTGGTCTGGTCTGGGTTTAGCGTCAAGCGATAAGCTGCGCCGGGAGGTGCCGATAAGGAAGGTATTAGGGGTTCATCCTTCACCGCCTGCCCCACCTGCCCGCCGCAGTGGATACAGTGTACTGGGACGTTACTGCCCCCGCGAGTTTCTTTCGGCAGCATCGTTTCAGGTGCAGTTGCCTTCCATGCGTACCTTACCTTACTCGGGGCTGTACATCCATTCCAATCTCATCTCAGCTTTGTTCATCCCTAGCTGTGAGTGAGACCGTCATCTCATCCCAGTCCTGCCAGAGACGCACACCAAGTGGAATCATGACTGACGTCTGTCAAATGATGCACCCTGACGACAAGCCTTTTCCAGTGGGGCCGTGACGCTTCAACCCCCACTCTGACACTTCAGCGTGTGTGCTGGCGACTCTCGACCTGGAGTGACAATGGCGATAAGCCAGTGATGTTTACGACTGTCTCCAACTTGCAATACACATACATGTCTATGTTTTATTCTGAAATCAACTTCCACCAGCTAAGCAATCTATGGAATACGCTTCGGCCCGCGGTCTTAGTCCAGGGGCACCCGAACATGTCACGGACTGACCACACTCCTTACTTCCGAACATCGCCCAGAAAGATTGCTACACAACCGTTTGCAAGTAGCTTTGGTCGCCTCGAATATTCGCCTAAACGCCAAGGAAGATGCAGGCACGCATGTCCAACCAACCACCATGCCCTACGCGCCTCAGCGAAGGCTCATCTTGCCACCCAATCATGAGCCACCTCGCAAACGTGTACATCTTGGGGGCGCCAACACCAGCATGTGCTCCCCCATGCCCACAAAAAACAATGTCATCCGCCTTATCCCAACGTGACACAATCTCACACCAACGATTTAATCCGAGGCCCGGAACAAACCTTTGAGACGCGTTCTGCATGCTGTGCCACCCTGGAGCAGATAATTCCGGCCGTTGTAGGGCCAGATGGTGCGCGTCACCTGCGATGGTGGGTTAGTAACCCCTGTCTTTGTCCATTTTCGTGATCATAAGCCACAACCGCCTGTTGGTCCTGTTTGGGGAGATGGGCGCTTCGCTTGAATGAGGCAACTCATAAATGAGTGATGCCCATCATTCTTCTTGGTTATCTGATGTGATACCGTTGTACATGTAAACATTGGCTTTTCCAACGCATCGCATTACGTTTCCTGGCTTTCCGGTACTTCCAATATCCCTCGCTTGCAAGGTGATAGATAAGTGACGACGAATATCATATCGCGGCTTCACAAAGCTCCCCCTCGATCAGTGCGTCTTCCAAAAGTTGCATTCATCCCGATGCTCTTTCTGACTGAAGCATTTTCAGGACAGACTCAGAACTTTCTCAGAATTGTTGATAGTCAAGAAATCACACGGCCCAGGCTTAAAGACGGCGGTTACAATTTTCGACATGACGAACTTTAGAGTAATAGCACGACCTGCAGATGACGAGCAACATAGAATGGCTCAATATCAAACGTCTCCTACAGCAATCCTGCTCCACTGGGTCCTGTCTACAGCCAGGTGGCTGATATGGATCTGCTTCGGCTGGGCCACTTCGAGCGCTTTGTTCACCATCTTTCTCCTCGGTTTACCGTTTGGTCGACAATTAGAAGGAACACTGCGCATGGCATACCACGTTATCAGAATGGAACTCGGGCAGGTATATGCCACTTTTCCAGCAGAAGGGGGCACCATCAGACATGGTCGGCCAAAGATGCAAGATCACTGTTGAAGCTCAATACACAGTGAACGATATTACTCAGTTTGCTGCATTAATAATGGAAAGAAATATGTGATTTTGAGATACGTCTTTGAACGCTTTCCACTGCGTAATATACAGCGCATTGCCTGGTTTGATCAAGTAGTCTGCAGGTGTGATTCATCGTCGCCGCCCACGCAGGCGAGCTTAGTACTTACAGACCACAGCTCGAGTGACACACCAACAGACAATAAATACAACGGCATATAAATACAACGACAAATCTTGAACCGTTTAATTAATTTATCAATGCCGGCATGCGTACACCATCTCCATATTCGCGTCTGCAAGACACGTGATGCTTTCCCCGACGTCGGAGCGTTAGCGGCGCCTTATCAATGACACCGAGCCAATCAATCTCGATGTCTTGGCAGATCATATCTTCTCAATGTATTTCAACCTCCAAAAATCGTTTTTTTTTTCGACGTCTTGGCTCATCGACACAACAAAACTCCGCCCTGGTTATAAAAAAGGCCGTGGTTGTCATCCTTCACCATCATGGCGTCTCAAAACCAGAGCATTGAGCTCGACAGAATGGGCCAACACGATCACGAATCTTCTCCTGACTCCGCCATTGAAAGTCAAGAGACAACCACTGAGATCGAACAAGCATCGTTGCCTCCCGCTGACAGAGGGAAACAAGCGTGGCTTGTCTTGGCTGGATGCTCATTGATACAGATCCCTGTATGGGGTGAGTCGCTCTTCCTGCACTGCAGGATCACGGCAATTGACGGCCCCTAAGGCTACTCTCTCGCCTTCGGTGTATTCCAAGAATATTACGGCAGCCATCCGAACGAGATTGATGGTGATATCAGCAACATAGCTGTGATCGGCACTACTATGACCGTAAGTCGAAGCCAAGAAACATGAGCTTCAGTATGTGCTGATGAATGCAGGGTATCATGTACCTAATCTCGCCCTTCACATTCACCATCTTGAGCCGATGGCCTTATTTGCGCCGCTGGTTCGGTCCCCTTGGGCTAATTCTAACAGCCGCTGGATTTCTCATGTCCTCTTTCGCAACCAAAGTGTGGCAATTGATCGCAACGCAGGGGGTGGTTTGCGCCCTTGGTTGTGGACTTATGTTCACTCCGACAACCCTCTACCTCGATGAGTGGTTCATCAAGCGAAAGGGACTGGCTTACGGCGTTATGTGGGCCGGAAAGTCCGCGGCTGGGGTTGGAATTCCCTTCGCTATGGAAGCGCTGTTGCAGAGATTCGGGCCTGTAACCACGCTCCGAGCATGGAGTGTCGCAACAGTATGAGATGTGTGCCCTGGAAACCTTGCAATACATGGCTTGCTCACACATCAACAGGTGCTCTTGTCAGCCCCCCTCATCTACTTCCTTAAACCCCGTATTCCTCTGTCTCAGTCAACTGGCGTCCGGCGAATCAGCCTCAGCTTTGTCCACCTCCTCTCCTTCTGGATGCTCCAAATAGGCAATATCCTGCAATCTCTGGGCTACTTTCTCCCATACACCTACCTCACCACCTACGCTGTTCAGCAACTCCACGTCTCTACCACTATTGCCACCGCTCTCCTTGTCCTGATCAACGTCACTTCCATCCCAGGTGGCATCATCATGGGCAGTCTTGGCGACCACCTACGCGTCACGACTGTGATTCTCATTTCCACCATCGGTTCTGCGTTGGCCGTGTTCCTATTTTGGGGGTTCTCAAGTCAGACAGCGCTTCTAGCTGTGTTCAGCATCACGTATGGCTTCTTCGCTGGCGGGTTCAGCTCCACGTGGTCCGGTGTGCTCTCGGAGCTGAAGGCTCAGAGTCCGGCGCTGGATACTGGTTTCATCTTTGGTTTGTTGGCTGGTGGTAGGGGTATCGGCAATGTGATCAGTGGACCGCTGAGTGTGGCCTTGTTGAGTAGTGACGACTGGGTGAGGGATGGGAAGAGTTGGGGATACAGTGGGGAATACGGGGGAGTCATTCTTTTCACGGGGTTGACGGCGGTATTAGGAGGCTGGGGTGCCCTGGATAGAGTCAGATGTACGCGGGCGAGATAAGTCAGCCTGATGAAGATGATGATTGTTATCTTGCTCTGATACTGTCATCACGAAGATTCAGAGGTTAGAACATATGGAAAGTGTATCGACCGCAAAGGCTTCCCACTTGTGCCCAGTTTGGAGTTCTAACATGCTGGAAATCCATTCAGCCCTGCAGTTATAAGTTAGCCGCGTGCGGACTCTGTGGCTATCATTTGCTTTCTCAGGAGATTCAATGTGGACGCATTCAGAAAGGAGACCGCCTATTTTTTTCCTGTCCTAGAGCGAATACCTTTCCTGTCATAATGTGCTATACTTCAATGTCGTCGTCGCTAATATTCTTGTTGTTACTACTACTATCGTTATTATCGTCGCCGTCGTCGATATGACATATCATCGCCGCCGCTATTACTAGTATTACTTCTTCTACCACCATATTTAATAGGAGTAATGAGTTAGCAGAAACACGGCTATGTAGACACAGGAAAATCAAGCCGCCTGTTGGAAAATACATAATGTCATCTGCTAACATGCGTAAAACCTACCTCCCTTGAGTGTCTGTAAAATCTCACCATCTGTCTAGACCCAATTGGGTTATTAAAATGGCCAAGAAACTCGGCTTACCGTTTACGTTCTGGTTGGTCTTATGTGGGCCCTTCGGATGGTAGTTTAATAGAGACAGAATGGGACTAGGAAACAGAACCATAGCGAACCCAATTGAACGAGGTTTCACGATTCAAAATATCTAGGACCAACCTCTAGCAAGAACAACTGCACAGAAGATGAGGAACAGCTTATACCGAAAAGCATTGCTCCGTGGCGATGTTCCATAGCTCTCCACCCTAATTTCTTTCCTTGACGTAGCATCGTCGTTCATGGCGACCGACCTTCTCGCTCCACGCTGTGCGTATATGATTAGGTGTTAGCCAGCTCCTAAGGTTGGTTTCCACTCCCGGGAACTTCCATAAGGCTGCCTTTCCCCCTCTCCTACTTTCACCACTAATCTCTCAAGACACAGCTCAATTCCTGTCCCCCCTTACGTCAGTTTGATCCAGGTTTGGCGTTACAATGTTTCTCGCAGCAGCCAATGAGACGAAAGCTATTTCCCAATGTCCCCCGCATGGCGCACATGAAAAAAAATTGACTTGCCACGTATAAATGTTTCACAGCATTGAATACCCCCCAAGGCTGATTTCCGTACTTCAGGTGGTAACGTCCCACACCTACTTCCGGACCACCCCCACATCCGGACCACCCATTTTTGATGCCCTCACATTAATACACATCAACTTCAACCACT
>JABGMY010000583.1:0-12422 GCA_014705525.1 Colletotrichum sp. HC292
GGGGGGGGGAGTTGGTTGCTTGCTTACCTTTGCCCAGGACCATCCAAACAGGTTGTGCACGTACTGCGACGTGATTTCCACCTTGATGTACTTGATGATCACGGTAAGGTTGAAGCCCAGCACCAGCGGGAGGATTCTCTTGGACTTGATGAGGAAGTTGTAGACGTGGTTCATGTCGTTCTTCATCGAGTAGACAATCTGCTCCCGCAGCGTGCGCTTGGCGCTCTCGGCGCCGTCCGCCGCCTCCGCGCGGTGGAGCGTTTGCTCGACCTCCACATCAGCAGCCCGCCGGAACTCGGACGTCTCCGGGATGAAAGGCGGCAGGCAGGCGCCAAACGTGAGCAGGGCCTGGCCGAGACAGAGAGGGAGCCAGGGGGACTTGGTGAGCAGGGCGGCGCTGATTGGGGCGACGACAAGCTCACCCGTGAGAGCGATTGTGCCGACCTTGTAGTACACGGATGTCCTGGCGGGGTGTCAGATGGCTGGAAATCACCATTCGTTTGCGGCACTTACAAATTGGAGATTGGGACAACGTCAGAAATCATGGTCCACACCATGGCCTGGACGATTGCGGCGCCGCCGCCGATGAACTGGAAAACTGCGCCGAACCAGACCGTCCAGAGAGGCAGCACGTTGGGCCACAGTACTGTCTCGCTTTAGCAAACGAAGCAAATGAGGCGTCTTGGATGGTGCACTCACGCGGCTGCAGCATCCACATAAACTCCAGGCACAGACCAAACATGGCCAACGTCAAGACGGGTCGACGGCCGTACTTATCCGCAATGATGCCGTACGGGATGGACGTAATTAGAGCTGGACCACGTCAGAAGCCGTCTTCTTCACACATGCAGGACCGGACAACTCACGCGGGATGCAGTCAAACGAATTCAGCCACCCCTTCACCATGGCCAGCTCGCCCGCCACCTCGGGCCCCTTGCACACATCATCCGCGGCGTCCGTCGCGATGTGGCCGGGAAAGCGCTTCTCGCAGATGATCTGCTCCATAATCTGGTACGTCGGCGGGACCTGCAGCAGCGCGCCGACCTCAACAATCACGATGAATATCATGGAAATCGCAATGACCTTGAATTGGTATGCGCGGCTGGGCGCGACCGTCGCGGGGAGGTCGTGCGCCAGCAGCGGCGTCTCCTCCTCTGGTCGGCGTTCCACATCGCGGTCAAGGGTTTTGTTCGTCATGTTTGCGCCTGTTTCTGTAGTTCGCTGCTCGCAAAGGCAAAATGGGCCGAAATCAAGTAGCTAAAATGCCGAAAAGCCAGCCCAGCAGAAGGAAACCAACACCAGAAACTATTGAACCAAACGATGTCGAAATAGAGAAGCAGGATGGAGAGTCGGATATAGTGGTGAGACTCTTCCTAAAGCAGTAAGGGAAACCGCCTGTGGCCAAAAGTTCCAACACAGGCTAGAACTGCACCACGTTTGCAAGAGGGAGTGAGAGAAACGGCACAGCAGCTGGCGTGGCAATTCCTGCGTCCCAGAGAGGAAGCTCATTAAAATAAGGGACCCAACCAACAGCACCAGAGCCGTTTGCGATTGTCGCATGCGCTCGGATGCAGCAGATACAGACCCTGGCCGTTAGGGGTCCAACAGGATGTCAAGGCCATCTCGCGGCCGGCAAACCCCTGCCGCACGAGAGGGAAAGGCTCCTCCCCTGCGGCCGGCCAGCCAGCGATTGCGAGTCAGCCCAGCATCTCCGATGTGCTGTTGTTGCTCCTCTTGCGAAATCTGAGAGGGCCGCATGCAGTCGACGGTGCTGCTGATAGCGGATTCCGATGTCGTCGTTGGCCTGCTGGCGGGAAAAGTAGCGGTGCTCCCTGCATCTCTCAACCGCAGCGATGGGCCGTCGCGGTTTTGGGTCGGAGTTGTCAGCGACAGACAGAGAGAGCAAAAAAGTCCCGGGCAGCTGGGACGCGCCAAACGACCGCAGGTGCTTCGCCCCAATCAACGGCCAACGCCGTGGCACAGAAGCACACCCGCCGCAACCAAGGCTCCCTCCTCGTCATCGTCATCGTCCTACAACCGACTCAGATGCATCACCAGCACGTCGCGAGACCGACGGATAAGACGACCAAGATGGCCAACTTTTTTCTCGTTTCTTCCGCCTCTCGTGACTCGGCGCGTCGCACCATCTCCTCTCCATTCTTGCACCTCGGAACTCTGTTCCTGCAGAAGCCTGGAGGCTAGCGGAGGAGGCACATTCTGGAAGGCTCCGGCTGAGCGCTGTGGGTGTGCTGGCCGGCTGTCATGTCCATGCCGCCTGAAGGTCAAGTTCGTCCCATCGTCCCAACTATCAGACGTACGGAGGAGGGCCATCAGCGATCGGCGCGTGGTGTGATCTGCCACCGCCAGCGCAGACGGTACTGTACGGCGCAGCCTGTGCCCTCCCTTCCAGCACGCAGCATGACTGTTGCCCGTCTCTTTTTGCCGGCGGGCAGCCGAGTCTGCCAGGGATCCCTTCCACGTCGTCAGCCTTGAGACGAAAAAGCCCCAAAGCTTCAACCCGAACTGACGCGGCAGCGGTGCAATCTACTGCGATTTCGTAAATATCACAACCCACCCAGAATAATCTCGGACCGAGCTGCTTCAAAGCTTGTGTATGCGCAGGTGGGGATTTCGAGTAATCACTGATTGAACACACAGATCCTTGGAGAAATAGCGACGTCGTTGATATTGGTCACTGACTCGATTGCCGACCGGTGTGTGTTGTTCGTCGTGGGGTTCTGGTGTCGATCCGCTCTGATCTGAGCCGTAGAGCCGGTGGAATTTCGAGATCCTTGGCAGGTGGGAGTTGGCGGTATCAGGTCGCCGGCGGGTCTGGGGGAGGTTGGATGAAGAGGGGGTTCCAGTGCCGTTGGCAACCTGCCTGCCACACATTGACAGGACGCTGTCATAACCTGCGCCGTCCACTCATCGCGATCCAACTTGCATTATCGCAGCCTCTGTCGCCAGATGTCGTTCAGCGGCACAGATTCCTCAAAGTAGAAAATCTACCAAGAGAGGAAAGTCAACTTAAGATACATCGGAATGCAGCCCTAAACAAAGAAGGAGACAGCTTGCAGGCGTTACTTTGTGCCAACTTCCGCGATAAGAAGCATAAAGTGTAAAATCATGTTCAGACCTGCCCTCCTGATGTAATCCCCGAGTCTCTTTTCCCCTAACGGTGAGCTTCTGTCGACACTAAATTGCTGACTCATCCTCTCCATCGCGGGGTCGTCCCCGCCAATTCCAGTGTCAGTGAAGCGAAGCCAAGCTACCCCGCCAAAGCTCCGACTCCGACTCCGTACCTACTCACGTCACCCTCCAACACCGCGACACACGATACCGAACCCGCTATCGCCCAGCATGTCCGCCAAAGCCAAGGTGACCGCCACGGGGCCTCTGGTACGTCATATATCCTCCCGCATCCAGTATCACAACGCTAACCAAACCCAAACCGACAGCCCGACGCGGAAGCCCGCTGGATCAAGCTCTCCAAGATCAACTACACCGACCAGAACGGCACCCCGCGCACCTGGGAGTCCGCCGAGCGCCGCACCCGCCCCAAGTCCGGCGACATCGACGGCGTCGGCATCGTCGCCATCCTCGAGAAGCCCACCGGCCCCGAGATCATCCTGCAGAAGCAGTACCGCCCGCCCATCGACCAGATCTGCATCGAGGTCCCCGCGGGGCTTGTCGACGAGGGCGAGACCGCCGAGCAGGCTGCCGTGAGAGAGCTCAAGGAGGAGACGGGGTATGTTGGTGTCGCGTCTGAGACGACGCCCATCATGTTCAACGGTAAGCTACTCTCTCTCTCTCCTGTCTATCGTATACTTCTCGATGCTGATTACGAGTGCTCCAGACCCCGGCTTCTGCAACACGAACCTCCGCATGATCCACGTCACGATCGACACCTCCCTCCCCGAGAACCAGAACCCCGTCCCCCAGCTCGAGGAGAGCGAGTTCATCGAGGTCTTCACCGTGCCCCTGACCGACTTCTGGTCCGAATGCGTCCGTCTGGAGAAGGAAGGCTTCGCCATCGACGCCCGCGTTGGCACAATCGCGGAGGGCATCGAGCTAGCCAAGAAATTCAAGCTATAAACGCCCTCTCCTTGTTCCGTTGTCTCTGATGCCTTTGTGGTGATACCGTGACCCATGAAAATCACACCTTGCCCTCCCTCCTCAGGCCCTCCCACAACGCAACCGCAGCAAGACACTTCGCATCCCTCGCCCCCTCCCTCCAAAGCTCCCCCATCGGCACAATCTTCAGCGTAATCTTCTCCCCCTCCTCCCTCAACCCCGTCAACTTCCCGCTCCACTCCTTCAGCTGGCGCCTCGGCACCCGCCTCTCATGGCTGTAAATCGTGATAAACTCATCACACCCGCCCGCAGACGGAAACATCGCCTCGGCCAGCCCCTCATCCCCCTCCCCCTCCGCCGCCCTCCCCGCGCCCGCCAGCTCGCTCAAACACTTCAGCTCGTCCTCGTGAATCTCAATCCCGCACTCCTCCTTCATCTCCTTCGCCGCCGCGCCCGCGAAGCTGCCGCTGTCGTCGACCATGCCCGCCGGCAGCTCCACGAACGACAGGCTGCCCGCGGGCACGCGCGGTTGCACCGTCAGCACGACGTAGCGCTCGTCCGGGGCGTCGTCGGGGATGAGCATGACGAGCATCGCGACGCTGGGCCCGCGCAGGAAGACGCTTGTGGGGAGGGTCTCGCCGGCAGCGTTGGAGACGTCTGCGGTGAGTTTGAGGAAGCCGATGCGCGAGGAGCCGAAGATGTCGTAGGTTTGGACGGTGATGCTGCGCAGGGCGTAGGGGTCGGAGTGGAAGGGGTGGGAGGCGGTTTTGGATTGTAGGGTGAGGGAGGTTGTGAGGCGGGAGAGCCAGTTCTGCGGTGTTTGTTAGGATCTACTGTTGACGGACGAATTGAGAAGTGAAGATGTGCTTACATTGAAAGGTCGGAAAGAGAGAAGCTGGGATTCGGAGAGGCCTTCAGGTAGCTTCACCTGGATGCCGTGATCTTTGAGGGTGATTGTCGACATTGTTCTGACGGGTCGGTTTACTCGAGCGACGCGTTGAAATAATGTGGTCGGTCTCAGAGAGTTCCTGGGCGAGGATGCGAAATTGAACGGAAGGCGTCTCAAAGCAGGCGCAACTGTTTTCATTCTGCCTCTGAATTGACCTTATTGAGTTGCACGGGTGTAGCCTAATGTAAGTGTAAGTGAAAGATAGGTTGACGTCAGACCAGAGCACTGCGAGGTGTTGTTTTAGTGGGGTCTTTTTGCCGAAGACGTTGCACTAGAGGAAGAAGGCCCGATGGGAATGTATCAAGTACTGGAGGACAGTTCGCTATGATAGATAGGTATGGCAATACAGATTCATAGATAGATAGGTATTGTGATTCGTATAAGTTAATTCATGAAATGTGCTTTTCCTGCCTGGCTTATGCTGTTTATGCTGTGCAAATGCGAACCGCCCCTCGCCCTCCCTCAACTCCCTTCTGAAACTCGCGATGCCCATGCGACAAAAGTACAGTAATCCTTTCCCACACCCCGCAGCCTCCCGTAAACAGCTTTAATTCTATTCCCAGGTGAATTTTGAAACTCGTAGGGCAATTTAGTCGAAGTAAAAATTGCAAAAAAGACAAAAAAGTTCGGAATTGAACTGGGGGCCCCCAGTTCATTCCTATGAAAAACAGCCGAACTGTTTTTGCGCCGAGGGTACGTGTTCGGCCAACCACGCCCGTCGTCAACTGCGTGCTAGTCTCTGGGGTTGCGGAGGAGAGTGATTGACTGCTAGATAAAGCCTTCTGCGGGTCGGATGGGATGAAAGGGTCGACGGGTGGCCGTAGAGGTGCGGTCGACTCCAAGGTTAGCGCAACTTGTTGTCGCCAGAGGTGAGGGCCCCACCCAATCAGCCCAGAAAGTTCCTCAGGTTGCCACCAATGTTCTTGAGGTCCAGGAGGAACGTGTCGTGGCCGAAGAAGCTCATCTCCTCGCTCAGCTCGATGTGCGCCACGTTTCGATTGCCCGCCAGCTTGAGGGCCTGCGCGACTTCGCGCTGCTGCCACGCTGGGAAGAGGATGTCACTGGCGACGCCGATGACGAGGGCTGGAGTGTCTCTAAGCGGAGAGAGACCAGCGATCAGGTCCTCAGGAGGTCTGGAGGACATCTCGGCAGCCTGATCCGATGCGCCAGCGTTCGACTCCGGTTGCTCCTCATACGGCTTCTCGGGGAGGGTCAGACTGCAAGCAGCATCGTTCCTCGTGGGCTCAACGCCTGACTGCAGCAGCTTCTCGCGCTCCGCCCTCCTTGCGCCAGCAGCCACCTGGTTCTCCCGTCCGAGGTCGAAAAGATCCATAGCCTTGCTGACGTAGAGCAAGCTGTTAGGGTCGTAGGTGAGACAGAACTTCTCGCCAGCGTGATCAAGATAGGTCTCAATCAAGAAGTCTGGGCACAGCGCCGGTGGCTTGCTGGGATCCGCCCTCCTCCTTCCGAAGCGCTGCTCCCACTCAGGTCCCGAGCGATACGTGACTGTCGCGATCTCTCGCGCAAGCTTCATACCAGCGTGGGGCGGTACCCTGCCGTAGTAGAAGCCTCTGTTCCAGTTCGGGTCCATCATCAACACCTGTCGCTGCGTGTGGCGCATCGCAATACTGTACGGGTGACTCCTCGCGCAACCGCTAATGGACACGATCCTGCCCACGCGGTTGGGGAAGAGCGTGCCAGCAGCAAGCGACTGCATTCCACCCATACTGGAGCCAACGCTGGCATACAGCTTCTCTACGCCAAGGCCATCCAATAATCTGAACTGCGCGCGCACCATGTCCTCCATTGTCAGAATCGGGAACCGTGTCGCATAACGCTGGCCGTCCGCGGGATCGATACTACTGGGCCCTGTCGACCCATAACATCCTCCAATTACGTTTGTGCAAATTACGTGGTATTTATCCGTGTCGAGCGCAAGCCCTGGGCCGATGAACTTCTCCCACCAGCCAGGCTTCGGGTTGCTCTCTGTAGAATGCGCATGCGACGACGCAGACAGACCGGTGTGGAGGAGGATTACGTTCGCCTTGTCCGCATTCATTTTACCCCAGGACTCGAACGCAACATCGAACTCGGGGAGGACACCACCCCAATCGAGGAGGAGGGGCTCTTCGCAGTGGTACGTCTCTGTTGCGCCGGCCGTGTACGAGGGCTCGTTGCTCGACTCGAACTTCGCTTCTAGTGTCGCGGATCGGTTCTCGAGGGCGTCGAGGCACGGGAACGCCATCGCCGGGTTCGAGGCATCGCCAGGGCTGTTTGACGCTTTGCGCGCCGGCTTGGAGTGGAATCGGCGCGCGGGTTGTTGGTTGCTGAGAGCTGCGGCAGAGCTCCGAATCGCGGCGGGGGTGCTCGTGCGGGGAATTGGTGCGCGAGCCTGGCGCAGGGCTACTGAGGCGAGTCTTTGGCACTTCATGGCGACAATTGTGACGGGATTGAGGCTATGGAGGGGCTGGAGAGGGAATCATGGGCCCTTGGCAAAGATATAGCGGCCGTCCTTGGCGTTTCCCGCGGCCCGGTTTGTAAGCTGGAGTTGCTTAGAGCTCCATTGTCGGCGGCGACGATGGTGCAATCTCACGTGACGATAAGCGATAAGCGTCGCGAGGGTGGGCAACTAGACTTTCTTTCCAGAGGCGTTTTCTCAAGGTTTCTGGCGAAGACTGTCAGCACAGAAAGACATGTCTCAGCCAGCCACCCGACGCCGGCACGCCAGTAGCTAATCCTCCGATGACTGATGACGTTGTCTAGTAAGTCCCCTCCTTAAGCAGATCTGACGATGTTGGTGATGTACGCGTAGCCCTTTCCCTTGGTCTCCACTGTAGGTAGGCTTTAGAATGGAAGACCAGACACTACTCAGTGGAAGGAAATCATCTTCAATTCAATGATCAAGTCCAAGTGACATTCACCATGTGAAGTCACAGCATGTGCTCGCAGGTTCTGGACCGCAGCTTCCCCGCTGTGAATCCCCACGCCGCACTGACGTCAATTTAACCTTCCCGTTTAGCTAGTGGCACCAGTGCTCTAGCGGCCTCCCTCGACCCTGAATGTGGCCACCACAGTGATGAAATGACGTCGCCTCCGTCACACGTCAACCGACGCGTACGCTACTCTCTACACCGTTGCCTACATTCACTACCCCTCCATCCGCTCCTCAAAAGAACCCCTAGTGACATACATACCCATGTCGAACTTCTTCTCGACTCTACAACAATACGCCAGACCTCTCGCGACAGTTGCAGCAGGTGCGTTCCTCGCTAGAGCCATGGCGTTCCCCGACAACAACGGCCCCGAGGGTCAATCATCAACACAACAACTTCCCGGCGAATACAAACCTACGTTGGCCGACGTCCTCGTTGTTAGAGTCATGCTGGAGAAGGCCATCAAGTTTCCGCCCGAGCTGCTCGACCTTATCTTCGACCAAGCCGAGTACTGGCCGCACTCCGAGGCCTCCATCGCATGGGAGGTCGATACCCCCCGCCGCGGTGCCGGCATTGTCGGCGGACAGCCCGACGGCGAGAACAAGCTCCTCTTGAGATGTCCCCCGATTGGATTCACCGACTACCGCAAGGTCGGGGAGGCGTTCAAGTCGGCCCCGCTCCCGCCCAAGGATGTTGACGGCTCGGCCGTGGAAGGGCCGCTGCAGAACTTGACGCTGATGGAGCCGAAATCGAGTCCGACCCTGCCGACGCGCGAAGCTCCGAGGGAATACTTCGAGGGTTCCATGACGCAGCCTCCCGCGCTGACCCATCCGGTTCGGAAGATTGTGTTCAAGCTACGAAGCAAGGACCAAGGCTGGGGTGGCAGCCACGAGGACAAGGGCACATATAAGGGATCGTGGACTTGGTTTGAGGCGGGATTGGAGAAGTTCGACGAGGAGCGCAAGTGTAAGTTCCTCTTGTCGCAAACAAGACGATGGCCCACTGACACATATTGGAACAGGCGACGGTTCTTGCAAACGATCATCAACGAACCCATCCCCCGAGCCCGAGGCATCGGAGAGTAGCAATACACCTGGTGGTGGAACTTCAAACTTCTGCACCTGCGGTCTCCAATCCGTGTATCCCCCCGTTATTTCCACCTCTTCGATGACGGCCTATCACCACCACGTCCACGCCCTCGATAATCTCAAGATCCAGGCCAATAAAACGGCACATAGGGAGTTCATGGACCATGAGGTAACCTGGTTATGGACGGACGATATTCACCCAGATTCGCCTGAGGGTGACTGTCTGGCGGAAATCGGTCGCGGAAAGGGTACGGGCACGGGAAATTTCGTCCGCAGCTTGAAGCTGGGCGATGTTGTCACCGTCTGGGGCAAGGCTCGGTTCGGCGGTTGGCGCAATAATGTTGAGAGCGTCAAGGTGGAGATCTACTGGGCGATTTGAGGTTATTCGCGACGTTCGAACGGTGTCTTTCCCTATCAATCAATCGGTATCAGTTAGTTCGGATGGCGTTTTGGTAATGAGAAGAATGAGATACGACGATTACGCCAATATTCAATTATTGCGATGCATCAGGTGCTCTATTAGATCTGTCATGTTGGTGCCCTTTTGTCAAGATCTTATTCGATCTCCCGCTAACGCGCGCAATTGGTTCAATTCAGCGACATCCTCAATGCTTTGATTGGTCGACTGAAGAGGCCTTGGTCACCACAGGCTGAGCCTGAGCCGTATCAACGTGTAGACTTAGCCGCCCCGGTTTGCTCGCAGCCTTACCCTCATTCCGCCAAGTTCCAACATCTGAATACCCCGCGAAGATCTCTCTGAGCATGGAGCCTGCTGGCAAAGCGTCTCTGACGCTTCTGCTGAAGGAAGTTGAGCGTCAAATGCAACATTTATTACAACACAGACCGCGGCAGTCGGAACTAGACTCCGAAGCTGTGTACAACGAAGCCCAGGACGACGACCCATACTATGTTGAGGCCTTGGCGCAGTTCAAGTCATTCATACTGGGTAAGTCTTTTGGACAGATCCTCTTTCCTGCGTCGCTCATCGTACTGGCAGCATTTTCCGCCAACGCAACGCATACGGGTGTCACCTGGAAACCTTCGCGGCGCCATCCTCCAACCACACATGGGAGCTTTTGGGGCAAGTTCCTCCATCTTGCCGAGCCACCGTCTGATTTTATTCATCCTACTCGCATGCTTGAGAAGCTAGGCGCGCTCCGCGATGTTTGCGAACGGTCACTTCCAGATGAAGAGACGTCATCCACCGAAGATATGTGGGCAAATAAATGGATCAAAGGATGGATAACCTCAGGCCAGCCCACATCTCTATATTTGCAAGAACCGCCTCAACGACTCTCGCGTCTTCAGAAGTTTGGCATAGAGATTGTACGACACCTGGAGACGCACATCCCGATTATCCACATGCTCGGCGGCCAGCGCATGTATGACAAATCACTTACCCCGGCCTTCATAGCGGAGCAGCTCGTATACCAGGCTATTTCTCATCTTCCAGCGACATTCTCGCTTGGCTACTTGATCAAAATTCTGTTGATGTTGAGGATGGCGAAGACTAGTGCTGACTGGCTTGAAACTCTTGAGGGTGTCTGTGGCAATTTGGACAAGGCCCAACTCGCACTTATCGTTGAGATCACAGACGTACCACCAGATATGATCGCCGACTTTAAGAACTGGCCATCAGATCTTGAAAAGCTGTCAAGTAGTCTCAAGGTGAGATGCGGGCTTACACTACAGATATTATTCCTCTGGCCGCGGTTACGTCTTGATGGTCCCAATCCCGAGATCCTGTCCGGGCGGGTTGTTGAGGTTAGAAATACTAGTAGATCAGGATACTTTGCTCTATGTCTACCATCACTCAGACGACCAAGGCCAATACCTGTTCTCGTCTCTCGGCCGTATGGGATGACCCAGGGACCAATGGTGTCTGATGCCGCGAGGTAATGCTTTTCTCACCTTCTGTCTTGAACAGCTCATATTTACTGATGCGCAAAAGGGCCCGAACTACGAGCGCTGATATTTCATCTGGCCACGATTCCAAAGCATCGTCAACATCACTACAGTCGAAACCCACAATGAGTAATAATGGGTCTGAGTCACGAGAAGATGCCGCCGCGACTGGTGATTTGCAACAGCATTCTGCTCCTGCTCTTATAAAATACTCACCAGCTGTTCCTCGAAATATGTCTCGTGGCAAAGCTCCCAAGGTACTCGACGCACACCAAGACACAGTAAAAGACACCGAAGCAACCAAAGATCGAGAACACATCAAGCTCGCCATCATCTGCGCCCTCCCTCTCGAAGCCGATGCCGTACACGCTCTGTTCGATGACTACTGGGAAGACCTCGAGCCCAGTGATATGAGGTCGCCAGGCGACACCAATGCCTACTCGTTTGGCGTCTTTGGTAGGTTCCCGACTGTGCTAGTCCACATGCCCGGGATGGGAAAGACGAGCGCGTCGATCGTCGCGACAAATTGTCGCAACAGCTTTCCTAACCTCAAACTGGCTCTGGTTGTCGGCATCTGCGGTGGCGTTCCCTTCACCGACAAGGGAAAGATAGAGATTATCCTGGGAGATGTCATCATCAGCGAGGGATTGGTTCCCTACGATTATGGGCGACAGTTTTCGAATCGCTTTGTAAGGAAGAATTCTGCGTCTGATGTTTTCGGAAGGCCGCCCACCGAACTGAGAGGCTTACTGAGTATGCTCAAGGGGCGTCGTGGGCGGCAAAGACTCCTAGAGAGGACTATTCCTCATCTACAGACCTTGAAGCGGGAGCTTGGAAGCGAGGTGGATTACCTCGGAGCTCAGCAGGACCATTTGTACCAGGGAGCATACATGCACCGGCACCATAACCCCGACATCTGTGGAGTATGTTCGGACAGTGCGATTTGTGATGAAGCACGAAGCTCTACATGTGAAGAGCTATCATGCGATCGGGGGAAGCTTGTAGTTCGTGAAAGGCTAAATGCCATCAAGCGAGATGGCTCTGGATTTGCGCCTGCTGTTCACTTTGGGTACATCGCTTGCGGGGACCAGACCATGAAGTCAGGGGAGCATCGAGACATTATCGCAAAGGACGAGGATGTCATTGCCTTCGAGATGGAAGGGGCAGGCGTTTGGGATATATTCCCGTGTCTTGTTGTTAAGGCCGTGTGCGACTATGCCGACAGCCACAAGCACAAGAAGTGGCAGAATTATGCGGCTGGGACAGCGGCAGCCTGTACCAAGGCTCTTATACAGGAATGGGACCTGTAGCAGACTTTTAGGAATCTACACAATGTTGCTTAATTATAAATTAACTGAAAAAATGATGCTCACAAGAGTGTAAACAGCGCAGCCGCCAAAGCAACGCCAACAACGCAAAGTCCAACTAAGTCAAGCAAATGAAGCTATTCAGACCACCCAAATAAGTAAGCCA
>JABGMY010000584.1:0-11859 GCA_014705525.1 Colletotrichum sp. HC292
CTTGCCTCCCACGCTGCCCTTCCCCAACACCCCAAAGATACCCAATAGTCGTCTTCGTTTGTAATAGTCCTTCTCTTTCCCTCACAACCAACCATTCATCATGCCTTTCATCCAAGAGGCCACTGGCCAGGCCGACCCCACCAGCCAGCCGATTGCCATCATCGGTATTGGCCTGAGAGCTCCCGGAGATGCCTCTGACCCGGAGAAGTTCTGGCAGATGCTCGTCGATGCGCGATCTGCACGCTCCGAGATCCCCAAGGACCGTTACAATGTCGACGGCTTCTACCACCCCGACCCCGAGAGGCTGGGCAGCATCCAGCCCAGGTGAGTGGCTTCAGTCAGCAATGCAGGTCACGCGACACCATACTCATCGCTTTTACCAGGCACGCCCACTTCCTCAAGCAGGACTTCAAAGTCTTTGACGCCCCATTCTTCTCCGTCACACCCAAAGAGGCCAAGGCCATGGACCCCACACATCGCATGCTTTTGGAAGCCACCTACGAAGGCTTTGAGGATGGTATTCCGGGAGATAGACTCGATGTGTACGATCTTGTGCTGACAATCTCGCAGCTGGACTGAGACTGGAAGATGTCTCAGGAACACAAACTTCATGCTACATCGGTACCTTTACCGGTGACTTCCCTAACCTGCAAGCCCGTGATAACGAGGGACCATCCATCTACCGTGAGACATCCGTATCTTTTGTTTGAACTATGAGAGCTGACATAGGTTAGATGCTACTGGATTGTCTTCCTCCCTGGCCTCAAATCGTTTGTCATGGTTCTACAACCTGAGAGGACCTTCTATAACTATCGATACTGCTTGCTCGTCAAGTTTGACAGCTTTCCATCTGGCTTGCCAGAGCATTCGAACTGGAGAGGCGGAAATGGTTAGTCGCCAGCAGGACTCGTAACTATCTCTTCGCTAACACCTTGACTACAGAGTGTCGTCGCCGGCGCCAACCTCATGTTCGGCCCGGACATGTCCATTCTCCTCGGTGCCGCCAAGATTCTCTCACCCGAGGGAAAGTCCAAGATGTGGGACGCCAACGCCAACGGTTTCGCCCGTGGTGAGGGTTTCGGCGTCACCATCCTGAAGCCCCTTGACGCGGCTCTCCGCGACGGTGACACCGTCCGTGCCGTCGTGCTGGCATCGGCAGCCAACGAGGACGGCAGGACACCTGGTATCTCTCTGCCCAACAGCGAGGCCCAGCAGGCTCTTATCCGCACGGCGTATCGCAACGCTGGCGTTGACCCGGCGGAGACGGGCTATGTCGAGGCCCACGGCACCGGCACCCAGGCCGGTGACCCGTTGGAGGCACGCGCCATCCTGAACACCATCGGCGACCAGCCCGGTCGCAAGTCTGAGCTCTACGTGGGTTCAGTCAAGACGAACATTGGTCACTTGGAGGGCGCTGCTGGTGTCGCTGGTGTCATTAAAGCCGCTCTCGCCATCGAGAGAGATCTCATTCCCCAGAACCTTTGGTAAATCTTCGACCATAAGCTAAATCAGACGCAATCTAACCAAAGTCATAGGTTCGAGGAGCTCAACCCCCAGATCGAGCTTCCTGCTAAGGTCAAGATTCCCCAGACTCTGACCGTCTGGCCCAGCACCGGCCCTCGCAAAGCCAGCATCAACTCCTTCGGATTCGGAGGTGCCAATGCCCACGTAATTCTCGAGGACGCTGCTTCTTACCTCTTCCGCCATGGCCTCCCCGGACGCCACGCCACCGTCTCTCGCCCTCTCCTCCCCAAGTCTTCCACCTCTGACGACGGTACCGGAAGCACCGCCAGCGAGACAGAGCCCACCTCCAAGCTCATTGTCCTTTCTTCCAACGACCAAGAGGGTGTCAAGCGCAACGTCGAGCGTCTCAGTGAATATCTAGAGACCAAGACCTCAACGTCATCCACCTACATGAATGACCTGGCTTACACCATGGCTTCCAAGAGAACCGCTCTGCCGTGGAAGTCCTTCGCCATTGCCTCCGACGTTGCCACTCTGCAGGAGAACTTGGACACCATCCCCGCCGTCATCCGTTCTTCTAACTCCACTGTCCCCCGTGTCGCCTTTGTATTCACCGGCCAGGGTGCCCAGTACTTTAAGATGGGCAAAGGTCTGTCCGTCTACAAGGTGTTCCGCGACAGCATGCTCCGCTCCGAGACCGCCCTGAAGGCCCTTGACTGCACATGGAACCTGACAGAGGAGCTCAGCCGCCCCGAGGCCGAGTGCAACCTGCGCTTCGCTGACTACAGCCAGCCCGCCTGCACTGCTTTGCAGGTCGCGCTTGTCGACCTCATGAAGTCCTGGGGAGTTTTGCCCGTTGCTGTTGTCGGCCATTCCAGCGGTGAGATCGCTGCTGCGTACTGCGCCGGTTACATCGACCACGAGGCCGCCGTCAAGATTGCCTGGTTGAGAGGTCAGGTTTCCAAGACTTTCTCCCAGGAGGGTGGCATGTTGGCTGTTTCTGCTAGTGCCGAGAGCATTGCCGAGCACCTCGAGTCCCTCAAGAATGGCAAGGCTATCGTGGGATGCTTCAACAGTCCCAAGTCGTGCACTGTGTCTGGTGATGGCACCGCCATCGACGAACTTCAGGAGGTCCTGAAGGAGGCTCAGATTCCCTGCACGCGTCTGGGCATCGATGTTGCCTACCACACTTTCCACATGGAAGCTGCCAGACAGGCCTACGAGTCTGCTCTCGCCGGCATTCCCCACAGCTCCTCTGATATTCCTCTCTTCTCTTCCGTTACGGGTGAGTTCGTTGAGCCTGAGCAGATGAAGCCCTCTTACTGGGTTGACAACCTGGTCTCTCCCGTCAACTTCATCGGCGCCGTTCGCTCGCTGCTGCACCACACCCAGGGCAAGACCAAGTCTCACGATAGATCAGCTTTCGCTAGCGTCTTCGTCGAGCTTGGTCCTCACTCTGCCTTAAGAAGCTACCTCCTTGACACCTTCGCTACCGAGGACCCCTTCTCTGACTTGTCTTACGCCACTGTTCTCAGACGCAAGTTTGATGGTGTCCAGACTGCTTTGGAAGCCGCTGGTCAGCTCTGGGCCAAGGGATGTGTTGTTGATGTCAACAGAGTCAACGAGATCAGCGACAGCCCCAGCATGCTGGTTGATCTTCCCCCCTATGCTTGGAACCATACACGTGCCTTCTGGGACGAGTCGTACCTCAGCCGCGAGTACAGACTCAGGGAGAAGCCCCGCACCGATCTCCTCGGATACCGCATCCCCGGCACTCCCGATCCTACCTGGCGCAACTTCCTTCGTTGCAACGAGAACCCCTGGATCCGTGAGCACAAGGTGCAGGGCGACATTCTGTACCCTGGTGCTGGTATTGTGGTCATGGCCATTGAGGCGGCTCACCAGCTTGCTGAGGAGCACGCCGAGGAGGAGGTCTTCGGATACAAACTCCGCGATGTTGCCATTGACACTGCTCTCAGAGTGCCCGACACCGACAAGGGCATTGAGGTCATGATCCAGCTGCACCCCCGACGCACTGGAACCAAGGCCGGTCCTTCTGCCACCCTCAACGAGTTCGCCGTCTCCTCTTAGTCCGAGGAGATCAAGGAGTGGACGGTCCACGCCCGTGGTCTGGTCTCTGTCACTTACAAGTCTTCTTTGTCTCCCGCTATGCAGCGCGAGCTGGCACTTGAGAACGAGCGTTACGCGAAGTCCTTCGCCGACGCCAAGGAGATCTGCCAGAAGCCTGCCCGCAGCTTCCTCTACGACACCGTTGAGACCATTGGCATGCAGTACGGCCCGACTTTCCGTAACATGACTGAGCTGTTTGCTGGTCCCAACTCCAGCTACGGTGTCATCAGTGTTCCTGACACCAAGGCTGTCATGCCCAAGGGCTTCGAGTACCCCTCTGTCGTCCATCCGGCTACTCTTGACTCCGTCCTTCACCTGCTGTTCCCTTCCATCAGCGGAGAGGATCAATCCCTCAGCGAGGCCGTCGTTCCTTTCTCCTTCGACCGCATCTTTGTGTCTGCCAAGCTTTCCTCCGTTCCTGGAACCAAGCTGCACGGTTGCTCTACCGCCCAGAAGACCAGCTATACCACCTGGAAGTCTTCCATCACCATCTCCGAGGACCAGTCGGAGCCCATGATTATCATGGACGGTGTCTCTTTGGCCTCGGTCGGTGAGGGAGAGGCCTCTCAGTCGCAGGAGACGAGGGCTTCTTGCTTTGGCCAGTACTGGCACGAGGATGCTGACCTTCTTGAGCCTGCGCAGATCAAGGAGCTCGTCTACAAGCGCACGCTCAAGAGCAAGGACGACGACTCTGTGCTTGACAAGCTTGAGTATGTCTGCTTGGTCTACATCTACCGCTGTCTCGCATGGCTGGAGAGTGAGGAGGGCAAGGCGCACGTTCCCCAAGACGGATTCTGGAAGCTCTACGTCGAGTGGATGCACGATACCATCAAGCAATTCCCTCCTCTGTGGGAGAACGAGGCCGAGGTCGAAGCTGAGATGGAGGCTTGCCGCAAGAGGATCGTCCTCTCTGACAGTGGTGACATTACTGTCCAGATGGTGGATCGTATTGGTCAGAACTTGGGACGCATCTTCTCTCACGAGGTCGAGCCCCTTCAGGTCATGACTGAGGGCGACCTCCTCCACACGTCCTACCGCGGCGCCTTCGGTACCAGCTTCAACACCAACGTCGCTGAGTACGTTGGTCTCATCGCCGACAAGAGCCCTGGACTGAAGATCCTGGAGATTGGTGCCGGCACGGGTGGTACGACATACCACGTCCTTGAGCGCCTCCGCAATGCCGATGGATCATCCAAGGCGTCAAAGTACACTTTCACGGATATCTCTCCCGGTTTCCTCGCCAAGGCTGCCGACCGGTTCTCTACCGATGCCTCCATCATGGAGTTCACTACACTGAACATCGAGAACGAGCCTACTGAGCAGGGCTTTACCCATGAGACCTACGACCTTATCGTCTGCGCCAACGTTCTCCACGCCACTAAGAGCATCCAGGAGACTCTTGATCACTGCAAGTCTCTGCTGAAGCCTGGGGGCCGCCTGGTGCTGTCTGAGGTCACCATCAAGCGCATTTTCTCCGGCTCATCATGGGTCCTTTGCCAGGATGGTGGCTCGGAGAGGAGGACCACCGCAAGGGAGGCCCTCTTCTTGATGTCGACGAGTGGCAGACCGCTCTCAAGCTGGCTGGATTCTCCGGTGTTGATGTTGACATCCGCGGTGACCGTGAGGCTTCCAAGGAGCCCGTCTCCCTGATAATCTCCACCAAGCCTGCCAAGGAGGTTGCTGGTCCCTCTGAGTTCGTTGTCATCAGCACTGGATCCGAGAGCTCTGACAAGCTTGCCGGGGCGATCCAATCTGAATTTGCCAGTGCCAGCCAGAACATCTCTGTCGCCCAGTGGAGCACCATCTCCGAGGAACAGGTCTCCGGAAAGTACTGCCTGTCCCTCGCTGAGTGGGAAGGCCCCATTCTCGCTACCCTCACCGATGAGAACTGGGAGAAGCTCCGCCAAGTTATCTTGAGCTCTGCTGGAACTCTGTGGATCACTGGTGGCGCGGCCATGGACTGTCCCGACCCGATGAAGTCTCTGATGGTCGGTCTCGCCAGAGCTATTCGCAACGAAGACGCCGGTGTCCGCCTTGCTATCCTCGATCTTGAGACTTCCGACAAGATCAACCCCGAGAACGCTGCCAAGAACGTTTTCAAGGTTGCCTTCGAGCATGCCCGTGGCGACGGTTTTGACGGCGAGTATGCCGCTCGTGAGAGCCTCGTCTACGTCCCCCGCGTCGAGAGAACACTCAAGGTTGACGGTTCCCTCCGCAAGTACGAGGCCAAGGGCCAGCCTGAGCTCGTCTCTTTCAAGGGCTGTGGACGTCCCCTCAAGCTTACCATCAAGACCCCTGGTCTCCTCGATACCTTCCGATGGGAGGAGGACGAGACCTACTACCAGCCCATGCCTGAAGACTGGATTGAGATTGAGGTCAAGGCCGTCGGTCTTAACTTCAAGGATGTTCTCGTTGCCCTCGGCAACCTCGCCGAGAACAAGCTGGGTGTCGATGCCTCTGGTGTTGTCACTCGCGTCGGATCTGCTGTCACAGACTTCAAGGCTGGTGACCGGGTCATGACTGCTTCCTGCGACACTTTCGCCTCTTTCGTTCGTTTCCCTGCCAAGGGTGCCATCCCCGTCCCTGAGCACATGAGCTTCGAAGAGGCTGCTTCCATGCCCCTCATCTTCCTGACCGCATACTACTCTCTCGTTACTGCGGGTGCGCTCTGCAAGGGCGAGAAGATCCTGATCCACGCCGCCGCCGGTGGTGTCGGTCAAGCCGCCATCATGATCGCCCAGCAGAAGGGAGCCGAGATCTTCGCTACTGTCGGCCCTGAGGAAAAGAAGCAGCTCATCATGGAGCAGTACGGCATCCCTGAGGACCACATCTTCAGCAGTCGTGACACCAGCTTTGCTAAGGCTATCATGCGCGCCACTAACAACCAGGGTGTGGATGTTGTCCTCAACTCCCTCGCTGGTGAGGCCCTTCGCCTGTCCTGGCACTGCCTGGCCAAGTTTGGACGTTTCCTCGAGATTGGCAAGGCCGACCTCTTCGTCAACACCGGTCTCGATATGAAGCCTTTCTCGACAACAAGAGCTACATTGGTGTCAACCTCCTCGACTTCGAGAACAACCCCACTCCCCGTGCCGTTGCCCTCTGGGAGGACACTGCCAAGCTCATCCACAACGGCTCCGTCAAGCCCATTGCCCCCATCCAGCTCTTCACCATGGCCGATGTCGAGAAGGCTTTCCGCTACATGCAGGCGGGTAAGCACATGGGTAAGGTCGTTGTTCGCGTTGACGATGCGGACGTGGTTTCTGCTGTTCCTCGCACGCCTCGCGTTGACATCCAAGCCGATGCTACCTACGTCGTCGCTGGCGTTGGTGGTATTTGCAAGGAGATCGGTCGCTGGTTGGCTGAGAAGGGTGCCAAGCACTTGGTCCTTCTCTCTCGTTCTGCTGCCAGCAGTGAGGAGAACAAGGCTTTTGCTTCTGAGCTGCAGCGCACCTACGAGGCCAACACTTACGCTTACGACTGCGATGTTGGCAACAAGGCTGCTCTTCAGCAGGTGCTGGATGACCTCAAGTCTAAGAATGTCCCTGAAATCAAGGGATGCGTCACCGGTGCCATGGTCCTTCGTGTAAGTACACCTCAGCTCGTTTCATAACCATTCTTGACTAACACAATCGCAGGACACCCTCTTTGACAAGATGACGGCGGACCACGTCCGAACCACCGTCGGACCCAAGGTCCACGGCACCTGGAACCTTCACGAGCTGCTCCCTCGCGACCTCGACTTCTTCGTAATGCTCAGCTCTCTGGCTGGTGTCATGGGCCACCGCGGACAGGGCAACTACGGATGCGGCAACATCTTCCAGGACTACTTCGCCTCCTACCGCCGCAGCCTGGGACTGCGCGCCATGACCATCGACATCGGCTATCTCCTCAGTGTCGGCTTTGTCGCTGAACACGATGAGTACGTCGACCACGTCAAGGCCATGGGTCTCAAGGTCATGCACAAGAGCGACCTCCACGGCCTCATGGCGACCGCCTTGGAGGGCACAGACGCCCACCCGCCCCAGGTCATGTGCGGCCTGCCCTTCAACGAGCACGACGACGCCTGGTACTGGATCCAGGACCAGCGCTTCGCCGGTCTTCGCAAGACGGCTTCCGGTGCCGGCGCTGCCGGTGGTGCTGCGATCTCCCTGCGTGACGAGCTCTCGCGCTGCGGGAAAATGGATGACGAGGCTGTGCATCTGATTACTTCTGCGTTGGTGCAGCGCTTGGCCAAGTTGATGATGATGCCTGAAGATGATGTCGATGCCGGCAAGCCCCTGAGCGCGTACGGTGTTGACAGTCTGGTTGCGGTTGAGGTGCGCAACTGGATTGCGAAGGAGGTAGCGGTGGAAGTTAGTGTGTTTGATATCATGGCGAACATCCCCATAAGACAGCTTGCTGCGGATTTGGCGGGCAAGAGCAAGGTCCTTGTTCAGGAGTCTTCATAAGTTTATTAGAGTCTGCATCAGATAGGAGTTTGGGGGTTGGGACTGTGTTTTCCTTCGCATTCGGCAGCGTCTTGCTTTGTTACTATGTCTTACGTTAGTCTCTAAGTGTGTATTCTCAGTTGAAGTATAAGTCACAAGCATGAGCCTTTCTTAGAACTTAAACATGTGCGAGTTGAGACAAACTCTCAAAGTTACCTCTTCGCTGTGTCCTCCTGGTGAAGGTTAGGTCTCATGAACCTCTACGAGCGATTGTTCAAGACGGTCGTGATAGCAGTTTTCGGAATTGCCACACTCGCCATAGTAAGATACCTCATGAATCGTGTCATTCGTAACTGTCGGAGGCTCCCGACGTTTGTAAATGCTTCCATCTCAACCTTGGTGTTTCCTCGCCGCCACCCACCTCCCGATGAACTCTCACCTCCGAGAACTGCAGGAAACCACAGAGTCAGGGGTGTCCTTGAAAATGGGGTCCTGTTAAGAAAACTCCACAATCCAGGGTGTGGAGTGACAGGTTCGCGAACAATCGCACATGACTCGTAGTTGCAAGGCAAGGGCTCCTGGCTCTGAGCTCCCCCTGCAACTCGAAGCCATCACCTTTCACTTGTCCACGTGCCCAACTCTCGATAGTGCTGAAAGATAGCGGTTTCGGGAATTTCCCATGGAATTCTGATTGAAATGATTCAAAATCCCACCGGTACTCGTCCTCCATTTGGCTTGTCGTAAACTGCAGTCCCTTAAAACGCCCGAGTGTGCCGCTATTCCGAGCCATTCCAGTCAGTCAGTCTCTTGCGCTCGAAGGTTTTCGCAAACGTCACATCGACCCTTGCCGATCATGGCAACCAAATCTAATGCGCCGGCTCCGCAGCCGAAAGAGATGAAGGTGCTTTCCTTGGGCATGACACGGACGGGTAGGTCCAAGATCTCGTTTCTATATAGCATTCAAGCTACCTTGGCTGACAATTACAACAGGCTCTGCATCCATCACGCAAGCCCTCACGATCCTGGGCTATGACGGCGTTCACCACGGCATCCAGGCCATCTCCTCCCCCCGCGAGTGGACTCTCTTCTCCGCCGCCGCAGACTCGATCTTCCCCACCCTGCCAACATACACCGGCGCGCCCTTCCCCCGCGAAAGCTGGGATTCGCTCTTCGGTAAATACGAAGCCGTCACCGACATGGGCTCCTTCTTTGCCGTGCAGCTCATCCAGGCGTACCCGGAAGCGAAGGTCATCCTTGTCGAGCGGGACGTGGACAGTTGGTTTCAGAGCATGGATGAGGCCATCTTCAAGACGACGTGGGGTTGGCGCGCGGATCTCATCATTGACTACCTCGGACCCCGCTGGGGATTGGCGGGTGGACAGACCCTGAGGAAGATCCTTCTCGGATTCTACGGGGTACGCAACGTCAATGAAATGAGAGCTATCGCCAAGGAGAGGTACAAGAGGCATTACGCTGAGGTGCGTGCTGCGGTACCGAAAGAGAGGTTATTGGAGTTTAACCTCAAGGAGGGCTGGGGGCCACTGTGCGAGTTCCTTGGCAAAGAGGCCCCAGAGGGAGTTGCGTTTCCCGTGGCGAATAAGAGACAGGAGCATCTTGATCGTGTGAGGACGAGGCAGAACCCCTTCTTCAAGCTGGCTATCTTCGTGGGTCTGCGAAAGACGTTGCCTTGGGTGTTGGGAGTTGGTGCTGTGGCGGCTGGTGTCTATTTGACCAAGCCAAAGTGGGCGTTGGATGTGTTTGAGAACGCCCTGAAGACTATCCAGACTTATTTGGGATCTCTGAGCTTGTAATCATTTTCTTTTGTAAATACTGAGTAATGCTGTCTACCTATCATGAGCATTTTATTGGCTCCAGATTGGTCTTGGCAGACGGATAACCACCATGTTCACATATAGTGTAGAATCAATTCAAGACAGAATACGCTGCTAAAAGTGTTCAGCAATCAAATCTAAAATCTAGCCGCTTGTTTCCTCGGTCGGCGTTGTCAATGAGATAACCCCGGGAGCCGGGGGCTAGGCCGGAGCGATAAGAGTTATCGGCGAGTCCCACTTCGTCCGGCTCCGCCCCGGCTGCATGCCATGCTCGGCCCGGGCTGGACTTTAGCCGACGAAACCCCTCTCAAACGCCCCATAATCCTCCGGATGACAACATCAACTCTACCTTGCCTCTGCATAGGTACTAACCGTGATTTTTCTTTCTTCCTCGCGTTCAAAAGACTTGGCGACCCGGAGCCGTTCGCAACCCGTCTGCTGGCTTCTTATTCCCGCTGGGCACTCGATTTGGCAGTTTCCCGATTCGGAACTTTGCAGCCAGTCAGAGGCGTTTGTCCCCGAAGGGCCTCCTGGCAAACCCTCTCATTGCCAACGTTCATGATGGCATCATCCCGAACAACGCGAGTCCGATGGCTCGGAGACACACCGCCGGCAACCTCAGGAGTCACCTTTGCTGTGCCTTGGCGTGCAGGTGCTTGCAATGCCAAGAATACCGTGTTTTCGTGCACCTCGGAAGGTGGCAGGTCGATCCCCGTGCAGACTTGGCCGATCGGTTACTGGCCAGACGGAACTATCAAATGGACTAGCCATGCCATACCACAGACGACCGGGGTGGAGAGCGCCTATGATATTAAAGCCGAAGACGACTCATACGCAGCCACTCATCCTGCTGGGATTGACGTTGGCGAAACATCCGAGAGTATCAAAATATCGACCGGAAAGATCACAGCTGTTTTCCCAAAGTCGGGCACCACAATTATCAAGGACATCATCAACGCCAAAGGCGACTCCGTAGGGACCGACGGCCGACTCGTCCTGCTTTCTCAGACTGGGATCAGTGATCCCGACACCCCGGATCCGTCCATTCTGTATCATCATTTCAACTGCGCGATCGGCAAAGCAGAGCTAGAGCAGGCCGGGCCAATTCGTGCTGTCATAGCTGTGAGCGGAGTGAACTCCGAAATTTCACGAAACAGTTCGGCCAAGACTGCTTCACACCCAGACTGGATCCCCTTCAAATTGAGATTTTATCTGTACTCTGGATCTGAAGCTATTCGAGTTGTTCACACGATCACGTATGACGGGAGCAATAACGACTTTATCCGAGGCATCGGTATCCGATTGAATATTCCCCTAGCGGGCGTGGTACCTTTCGATCGTCATGTTCGTTTTGCCGGAGCGTCAGGAGGTACACTTGGCGAGAGCGCCCAAGGTATTACGGGGTTGTGGAAAGACCCGGGGAAGAATGTGAGACTCGCCCAAGTCCAAGGGAAACCCCTTCCACCTCCTGATTTGTAGAATTCTGAGCTGCCACAGGCTTCTCTTCGATGGGTTCCTGTTTGGAACGATTACAGCCTGCACCAGCTTTCCTCGGACGGCTTCACACTCGAGAAGCGCCTGAAGGAAGGCCACCCATGGATCAAGACAGCCAGCGGGACAAAGGCAGGAGGCTTGGTCTACGTCGGTGGTGCCAGCAGAGGCGGACTCGCTGTCGGATCGAGACATTTTTGGGAGCGGTACCCAACTGGAATCGATGTGCGTGGTCTCGGATCTTGTCAAGATACAGCTGAGTTGACACTCTGGCTTTACGACCCGAAAGCCGGGCCAATGGACCTGCGTCCCTATCATGACGGGTTAGGACAAGAAGGTTTTGACGACCAGCTCGACGCGCTGAAGATCACTTATGAGGACTGGGAGCCGGAGCTGGGATCGCCGTTTGGGATTTCCCGTACGAACGAACTTTTCTTATTCGCCACCGAGTCAACACCAGAAGCAAACGGTTTTACCGATCTAGCCAAACATGTTCGGGATCCCCCAAAACTGTT
>JABGMY010000585.1:8326-31104 GCA_014705525.1 Colletotrichum sp. HC292
CATCTTCATGGACGAGGTCAAGACCAACATGTGGAGCCCTACCGTCAAGTCCTACCTGCGCCTCTACACCACCATGGACCTCAACAAGCTCGCCGGCTTCCTCGAGGTCAAGCCCGACGAGCTCCGCTCTTGGCTCCTCGTCAACAAGCAGCGCACCAAGCAGCTCCGCTGGACGGACGGCAGCCTGCTGGATGGCGACCTGGTCAACGTTAGCGACCTTGACTACGCCATGCAGGGTGTAAGTAGATCCTTTTGCGTTTACGATTCTTAAGATACAGCAGTAAAGCTAACACATACGATTTTAGGACCTGATCCACATCTCCGAGGCCAAGGTCGGACGCAAGCTGGTGGACTGGTACCTCCGCAACCTCTCCCGCACGTACGCTTGAGCGATGGCAGAGAACTAGGGCCCTATACAACCAGGAGGCAAGAGTGATGTGCAGCTGGCCACACATTGGAAACAGGGGGCAGACAGCTGTGTGTTGAGAAGCGGGCCAGGTTTTGGTAGAGAGAGGCTCTATGGGGTGTCTTTCTACCAGACCCGCCGTCGAGAGGTGAAAACTTTTGATCTCCTCGTCATTGACGACACTTGTGGTCGAGGCAGACGAAGGGGAGAGAAGGGGAGAAAAGCAAAATCATGGGATGGTAAAACGAGGGAGGCCCGGAGGATGGGATGCTCGCATTGTTACGGCGTTCAGGCGTCTTTGCTTCCTGGAACACTGGGCCTGGTTGGCTGGGCGGGATGAAGTGAACCAAAGGGAATAATTAGAATTGAAGAGTACGATCGATGTCCATTCCGAATCAATTTGAGGCCTCAGGGGAGAGATAACGATGTGTGGAAGGCTGAGACGAAGAAAAGGTTGCCCCAGGGCCAGGGCTCCCCTAAGGAATGGAACAAGATCACTCATGTAGAGCTCGTCGCGCCGATCGAGACTGCTCCTACTCGGGGGGTTTCACTGGCTGCAGGCGGGGAATGTTCCGTAGAGAAGTCAAGTCAAGAGATTCAGTCAAGATTGGTCTGTGCCGTGCGCCTTCGTCCCCTCGAACTATGAAGTCTTTGTAATGAGGTCGTCGATCGCAAGCTATTTTTGCCATCTCGATGTTGCGCTTGAGACTACTTTTCTCGCGTGAAAGCATCTGATGTGAAACCTGGCGCGAGAAACACGCCAAGGCCTGCGCCTGGGGAAGTTTGCAGTTTTTGATGTCCGGACATGTGCTTTTTGGAGTGTGCAGACGTTCTTCAAAGCCTCCGCTGTGGTGTTCAACCTTGGCACCTGCGGCGGTTGAACGGGCTGGAGTTGCTGCGTACTGGAGGGGAGAAGCCTGGAGTGTCCCCCGAGGCTCGGGGGCGGGGAGCGTGGCGGGAGTGAGGGGCTATCCTGGCCCCTCGTCCGGGAACTTCAAGGCGGAGGCTGAGATCTAACCGTTCAGATAGCAGCGTTTGCCAGATCCCTCAGACGACCGCCGGTCCCTTGACCCCGCGGTCTCCATGGATGATGGAACCGCCTCCCGCACTCCCGATGGCCGATTATCTTGCGACGATGAAGCGGAGCCCGCGGGGAATATGCCTTCCCATTCAGGCACTGTGTCCGTCCTCACGCCTACATCGGCAGACCGGGGAAATGATCGGGAGGGACGGGCTGATCCGCACAGAAAAATTGGAGGCCTATTCCCCAAGGACCGTTACCTGGTGTGGTTGAACATGTGCCACTTGATTGAGGCTAGCGGTTTAATGTTGAACGGTGTCTCACGTTATTCGCCCTAGCAGTCCTAAATTCTTGCTCTTGTGTCTTGGCTGGGTTTCTGCGAGTCAGATTTGTCCTGCGTGTGTGCGTGTGCTTGTTTCGTTTGTCTCTTGCAGTTGCCAAGAGTTTACCTTGAGGTGTGATCTGGGAATCCAACAGAAACGCAGATCACGGGCGCGCTTGACGTCGTCTTTCTGGGTCAACTGGGGTGTTGGCGGAGACTTGACGATGGATGAGGAGGTTGTCGCTCGGCTATTGTAGGTGCATCGGCATGCAGGATGGTGAGCGCGCAGGATTACGTTTGAACTTACGCAAGCGATCGCGGAATCTAGAAGTGAGGTTGCAGATGTGCACAATCTCTGCGCTTGGCTGGCAGGAAGCGCTGTTGATGGGTGGTTGTCGGCTGTAAGTCAGATAGGAAAGCTGCACGAAGGGAGCAGGTGAGAGGTCGAGCTTAACGAAATGGCTGACTGTGTGCCACACAGCAACGTTAAAGCTGCGTCAGGGCCGCTTTGATAGACCTCACACCGCATCTATTGTTACCACAACTGCCATCCGAAGATGCGACAGCGTGGTCCGCGATTAGCCCTCCTCGGCACACGATCTGATTTCAATCTCACGCTGACAATTAGCCGGTTTGTCGAACTGTTATCTCTCAAGGCTGGAAAATGTGCGGTCGATCAGCGGCGACAACAGGCAGAAACGGCGCAAAGGCGTCTGAAATCGACATCAACCACGAAGTCGACAGCTCCCACCGGCAGGGTGAAAGTTGATAGATGACAAGCGATGACCGCCCCCAACCAAGCCCGTGGCTCAGGCAAGCCATTTGGCTGGTCGGTCGATTGCAAGCCGATAGGGGACCTTGCTCGGTTTGTTTCGGTGAGCCTGCAAGAAAAAGCGGCACGGATTGTCTCTGCGCATCTTGTCTGTGAGAGGTAGCACAGCAAGTGTGAGACGGTATCAATGACAAGGAAATGCAGGCCGGAAAGTCGGGACGAATTTCTAGGCGGAGCAGTGTGCTGCGAATGGCATCATGGGCCATGGCAACCGCAGGAATATTCCAGATGGCGAGGAATGGGCGAAGATGGGCGCCATCTTCACTCTCAGCTTGGCATGGGCTGCCTCTTCCCGACCGCTTGTGGTTGCCGGCTTGGTATCTTGGAAACAGGTCCCTTTTGGCTTTGGATGTTTCCCTTCTCGGGCTTGCGGTCTTGTCTTGACAGTGGAGGGCACCAAGGAGCCAACCCCTCGAGTCGGACCCCAGTGACCAAGACGGCTTCCTGCGACGTCGATGGGTCCTGGCCAAGAGATTTGCGCGCCGAAGAAGAGGGTAAGGAAGCGAGCCGCCGCCCAGCCAAGCCCATCAAGCCCTGCACGTCGTCGGGTCACAGAAGTGAAAAGAAACCCAGGGCTAGGGGAGCACCGAAGCAGCACAAAAGATACAGTTGTCTTGGCTCGGGCCTTGGCATTGGGCACGAAGTGTGGATTGGCTGGGCCGGCGTGCGAGGTTGGCTGACGGGGCTCTCATCAGAGGCATGCCGGCTCATTAACGAGAATAAAATGAAAAGAAGCAAGGTTGGAGTTGTGAGCCAGACGAAGCGGTTTAGGGCGGCGCGCACACCGACTCGAGGTTGCTGTGAGGACCGCGGTGGACGACAACCTTCTCATCCATCCTGGATGCTGGGAGCCTGGGGGGGATTGGCCGACATGGTTGAGTGGTTTGCCAAGACCGTGTTGGAGGTTGACGAGTGGACGAGAAGAACGAGATGGAGGGTCGCGGTCGTGATGAGTCGAACAAGTGAGCAAAGGGGACAATCTTAGCATTCGGACAGCCGTCTGGGCAGACGTGGGAATGCGTCGGTTCAATGCGATGTTGAGTGTGCTTGTGCAGTAGCTGTGCTTGGTGTTTGGCGCAAACTGCTGGCGATGAGGCCCCCGGGGGGACCTAGAGGAACTCGGAGGGGCCCGCAGGCTGCGACAATCCGCTTGGCGCACCAAGCTGCCGCGTGCCGCCGCCCACGTTGGTGGGATTTTTGGGTTTCGGGGATTTGTGAGACGGGAAATATGGAACTGTGGTATGATGGTGAGGAGGTTTCGCAGAGAAGATGGCGACAGACGGCAAGGTGTGCGTAGGCATCATGTATGTCCCAGTCGAGGCGTGCCACGGTGTAGCATTCGCCGAAATGTCTGGTAGAAAGCGTGGTTCTGACGGCGTCTGATGCGCCAGACGCTCTGTAAGGCATCGGTAGTCTAGGTACCGTCCACGTCGGCGTACGTCAAGGAGGGCCACTGACAGAGGCACGTCCGCCCCCAAAGAGCGCCGTCATGCCATGTCATGTCATTGCAGACGCCGACAGCACCGTAGCAGCAAACGCCGGATACCTAGACTTGAGAGCGCAGCAGGCGCCGGGGTGCGGATGGCGATACCTAGGTATCCGTACGGATAGGTATGTATGAATATCCGAAGAGTTGTTCATTCCGTCGGTTGGAGTTGAGTCGAGTCAGTTCTGGTCGAGCCGTGGCCGTCTCGATAGAGGGTGTAAGTGTGCAGCAGTCCGGTGTCGAGAGGACAGGGATGAGGCAGTGGCGGGTGCTTGGAAACGGGTCCCGAGAAGCTTGAAAGGCAGGCAGATGTGTAATGAAAGCCGTTAGAGGCACTGGATGATTGGACTCGGTACTTGGGTGGTCTTGGCGAGTTTTGGGTGGTGTTCTCAGGTTATTTTGGGGCTGGCGACCGGATCCTGGGACTCGGGAGCTGTCTAGGCTGCCAGGGCATGCGGTCCGAAGGTCGTGAGGGATGAGATATGAGATGAGATGGCCGGAGAGTTGATGTACCTGGCTGATCTTGTGTCGAGCGGATGCTGTGAATGGTAAGGTTTCCCTTGGAAAGAGGTGCTTTGGGATGGGTAAAAGTGGGAGGCGAGAAGGTGACGATGTGGTTCTGTCTCTTTCTGAAGCAAATGGAAAGAGTGTTGAGGGCAGGATCAGGTGCAGGTGCAGCTGGGCCAGCAGGTGCCTGGCTGTGGTCCTAGCTTCCTCCAGCTACACCTCACCTGCCTTCAGCTGTCTTGGAAGGCACCTTAAGTACGGGCAGGTACTTGCTGCGATACCTGCCTCGTGGGCAACGCAGAGGTTCCCTTTTCGCTTTCCATGTCCTTCCTGCCTCATGAATTTGACCTGCTCTTTCCTCTATCAAATGCTCTTTCTTTTCGACGTCGTAAGTAGAGAAGGTGCCATGTCCCGAGGTAAAAGTCAAGGTAAAAGTCACTCTTTGCATCTACTGCACACATTCCTCACAGACTCTTGCTTCACTCATAGGTTACTTTTACAGTGTAAGGTAGGTAAACCCCTGCCTTCCCTCAAGACACCCAGTGCCTGCTTCCCGGGCCCCTCCCCTCCATCTCATGTTCCGTCCTTCATCCTCCTCCTCCACCCTCCCGCCATCCTTGGATCCCTCACCTTGCCCTTCCCCTTTCAGCACCACCACCACCATCCTGTTTGCCTTTGCCTGTGTTGGTGTTCTCCCCTCCCTATTCCCCCTCCCCTGGAAGCTTCCCTCCTCTCCACCATGCAGCTGGCAGACTTCATCAAGACCCAGGCTGTCTGGGTCTGGCCAGGGCATCGCAGCGCACCCCTCACATATCCTTGCTGCTTGCTGCTACGGCTGCTGCGTTGCTGCTGGTTGCATGCCCTCCACGGCCCACGGCGCTGTGCGTCACATTCAAGATGTGCACCCTCCCTCCGCCTCGTACAAACGAGGAAGGGGCAGAAAAAAAAGTAGAATGCCCTTGTACTTAGATGAGAGAGATCCTCCGCATGCAAGACCTCCTTGCCCTACAGACAGACACTGATTCTTTTTTTTGCACGTCCACCTCAGATCCGTGTCTCTGTGACGGACGGCTATTTGCTTTTCCTCTCTCGCATCATAAGGTAACCGACGCATGCCCAGACTTTTACAACACCATTCTTGAGCTTCGTCTCTTCCCAGTTGTCTTATCCTCTCCCCATTCCACGCCGTCCGCGCCGCTGCTCCCCGCAGCCAAGATACTGGACTCCTTCTCCGGCGCATGTCTACCGCGAACTCGGGTCCCGACTTTTGCGTACCTTTCCGCAGCATTCTTCCCGCTTGGGTACTTCTTGGGTGGCTCCATCTCGTTTAGCCAAGCTCATCTCTGCGCGGCGCACCGTCGAGTCGACAGCTGCCATCCCGGTCAACGATCACCTGCTCACCTCATCTCATCGGTCTGGTCTGGTCTGGTCTGGTCTGGTCTGCTACCCAAAGTCACAGCAGCAGCAGCAAACCAAACCATATTTCCTGACCCTTCGGACCTAGGAGACGCGCTACCGCTACGCCACACCCCGTCTCGATAGAAGTCCCTCTCCTGTATCGACAACAACACCATCTCCAGCCAAATCTGCGCCTTGTGAGGCCCCGCCAGCCTTGGCATAACCGCCTCTTACATACGCCGAACCGCTTCCATAAAAGAAGACGCTCCGCAGCCAAACCCACGCGCCCACGATACCCAGCCCTGTTCAGCTTTGCCGAATCACCAACACCGGAGGTTTTTTGTTTTTTTCTTCATCTTTGCCCAGTCTTTTTTTTTCGGATCCTCATTCGAAAATTACCTTTTCGTCGACCAGCCTTATTACACAGAAGGTTTGCCGCACATGGCAAAGCAAAATTAAAAGCCAATACCGCATCAGACTTCACCTGAATCAGCACCGACCCGTGCCAACAACCACAGCTACCGCCCTCTGTCTGTATTCGTACCGTCGCACCCGTCCGAGCTGTCGTATCTTGTCCGGAGCATACAACGGCCAGAAACGCTCTGACCGTCTCTGTTCGATTCGCAAGCCAGTCGACAGACGCCCCTTTCCTACTTTAGACCGTGTAGTCAGTCCACCATCAGCCATCTCCGCGCGTAAATCCATACCGTTGGGGCTATTTCTTTCTTTCAGCTGGTCGGTCCACGGAAGACGTCTCGTTTCGCGACTGCGATCCACTCTTTTAGGGGTCCAGCCGAAGTGCGACTTTGCAACCAACATCTGCTGGCCGCGAATTGTTCCCTCAGTCCCTCATGCTGACCGGGTTTCCACAGCTGTCGTGAAGCCTACCGATGCGGCCAACGGACAACTGGCGTAGCGTATTCCTGCTGCCCCAAAGCTCCAAAAAGAAGAACGAAAAAACCACAAAAGACACACCGTCGCCGCCGCTGCCCCCGCCGCCGCGCAAGATATCTTTGCCAAAACCTTCACCGCCACCGCAGACTCAGAATCCTCCCCGACGACACACGATGTCGGGTCCTAGCCCCCGTACGACGCTTCCCGTCCAGAGCCCCGACTCGGCGGACATTTCACCAAAGACCCCGTTGCAGCCCAAAGACAAGTCCAAGGCGGATTACTTCTGCATCGAGTCGCAGAAGAAAGAGGAGGATGCCAAGGGTGGAGATGCTGGACCTCTGAGCCGTGCTACGACACTCTCAAGCTTTGCAAGTCCGTCTTTGGAGAGCGCAAAAGGAAGCTTCTCTGCCGAATCGTCGAGGACCGAGTCGTTCGCCGGAAGGCATAGGGGGTCGTCGATAGGATCGCTGACGTTTGCACCGGTTCGGAACCTATCGCTGCCGCAAGGAGCCAAGAGAACGACAGACAAGGAGCGCATTAGAGCGTCGTCTCCTGCTCATGACAGGTAAGCGCAACAATTTCCTCGCTGTCTCTCATATGAAATGCACACTCCACCAGAGACATTGGACGTTGGTGCTCCGGGTTGGGGCAGCCGAACCTTTTGTAAGGTCAAGCGAAGATGGGCAATGTCGCCGGCAAAGTCGGATGCACAAGCTGCAGTGTGGCTTGGGAGCAAGTCTAGCTCATATGCTTATGCTGCCTCACATACCTTGATATCGGTATACCTCACGCAGTGCAGCAGCTCTTCCAGTCGATTGGCAACATGGAACGAATGAAGACCCTCCTGGGTCCAGTCACAGCCGATGTCCTCGCGGCATTTCTGCAAGCCGACTTGTCCAGGCTGGCGTAAACAACAGCACATGAGGGATGGTTTCGACTTGTAGGGTGCGGCCGTCACTCACACGTATCCACCTCTTAGCACTTCCCAAAGCAGCAGTTGGGCAGCATGCTCGATGCGGGGGAGAATGCGGCTGTCACCTGGCTGCCCATTGAAAGCTGCCAAAGACGGGGGATGCGGGATGCGGGTGCTGACTCCAGTGTCTGACGCTCGTGGAGCTGGGCCGGGAATGGTGGGGTTCGACGACACTGCTGCCGCCGCATCGCAAGTCTAACCTTAGTCATGACGGTGTCTCTGCGGGAAAGGACCCCTCCTTCATGCGAAAACAAGCATCAACCGAGTTGCCCATGTCGTTGCTAGGACGAACTGCCTGGGATTGCGCCGATTGCACAAACAACAAACAACAAAAAACTCCGAGAGGCAGAGGAAAACCGCCTCGTTGTCTGCGGTGTTGAAACGGCTCTGCCACCGCCGCACGATTTATTCCCCTCCATCCGAATGCAGCGGCCAGCAGAACGTTACAATGTTCCACACAATCACACGACACTGCTGGAAGAGGAGGCGCTGCAATTCGCCGGGGCTTTTCATAATTGGCCCCACTACCCCGCTGATTGCGCCTGTGCCTCTTCGTTTATCCTTCACAAAGGATGTGTCGTGGAGGCCGAGGAGGCGCCAAAGTCGCTCATCCACAGCCACGCTTGGCCCGGAATGAGCCGTACCCAACTTGGAGGGGTTCCATTCGCTGGGGAACGGACGCTGTCAGTGCTGTGTCGCAATCCATCCAGCCATTTTTCCTGCTTTTGGTGTCGGCTGCCTCCAAGTCTCTGTCTCACCACCAAACGCAACACACACGGCGCTTCTCGATTTTTCTTCCCCAATCCTGGCCAGTCGCCGCGTCCATTTTCACTCTCCACAGCTTTTCTACTGCTTCTTCCTCTCAAAATCCTCCTAGCACAACTTTTTGCGGGCTCTGCTTCCCGCTGACATCGTCACTTAATGGCAACGCTAACTCAAACCCCCGCGCCCGACAGATTCCAGTCACATGTCGCATTCGACAACCTGCCGCTCGGCGAGGCCACTAAGCACAACACGCCGTCGCTGACGTTGAATGTCAGGCACAAGGGATACCAGGCGCAGAGGAGGTCGCGCACGTTCATGGTTGGCGTCGACGAGCACGCCTATTCCGACTATGCGTTGCAATGGCTGCTCGACGAGCTTGTCGACGATGGCGACGAGATTGTGTGCGTGCGCGTCATTGAGAAGGAAGTGCGTACCAATGACAAGGTGTACCAGGATGAGGCTCAGAATGTCATGAAGTCGATTCTTAAGCGCAACGGCGCCAATCGAGCCATCAGTATTGTTTTGGAATACGCCTGCGGAAAACTACACTCGACTTTTCAAAAGCTGGTGAGTGGCCACGCTGCAAGCTCCCGGCACCTGGATGGCGAGCAAAGCGCTGACGCATTTGATTTCCAGATCCAAATCTACCAACCCGCGATGCTCATCGTGGGTACCCGTGGTCGATCACTCGGAGGTCTCCAAGGCCTCGTAAACACCCGAAACTCCTTCTCCAAGTACTGTCTGCAGTACTCCCCGGTCCCCGTCGTCGTCGTTCGCCCGACTGAGAAGCGAGAGAAAAAGAAGAATAAGAGACAAAACGATTCCGAGCGACAGACATACGTTAAGATGTTGTCGGCAACGGGAGGCAAGCACGAGGCCGACAGTGAGCGCAGCAGCATGTACGAGGTCGAAATGAGGCACACACCGGACGAGGAGGCCCATCAGGTGGCGAAGGCACTTGGACTGCCTGCTTCTTTCGACCCCACCATTAAGCCAATCGACCCCAATTCGTTCTTACAGCCAAGAGGGTACAGCAATCTGTCGCAGACCACGTCTGCAGCGTCAGCCAAAGCCCCACCTAGCACGGCCGGCGATAGTGATGACGATGACGATGAGGAGGAAGACGAATTTGAAGTCGTGTCCGGCGACCAGCTCATCAACTCGAACCAGAAGGAGAGGCTGCACAAGATGGAGGTCGGCGAGGCTGCCGCTCTGCTGCGGGAGAACCGGAAGTCAAGTCTTGACTCTAATGGAAATGCAGAGGATGATGAGGATGACGAGTCGAAGGAGTCGGGCACTAGCAGCACCGGTTGATGCTACGGATGGGGAATGCAAGCGAATTGATGCTGGTCTTTGGGGAATGGATCAAAAGACATGCAGTAATACACCATCTATGGAGAGGCGTTTTGGTTGCCAACGTGGGCAGGGTATTTTTATCGGGAGAATGCTTTGCGAAGGTCGCCCAAGATGACCAGGTTGCCATTCAAGCATTTGGCGTAGGTCCCTCTATGAAGAAGAAGCCCGAGGGTAGATACCCAATAAAAGAGAGAAATGAATAGCTACCATGATCTTCCCCGTATTGTGACGCAATGTAGCACTGCTCAAGCGGCATCTCAACCAACGTGCATAAGATGCTAAGGACAGCTCTCCATCAAGCTGCAGTGAGTGAGTCTTTCCTCCACGTCGATTGGCCACTTGCCGCAGCCCGGCGGGGCCCTGGGTGGCTTCACCCACCAAATGTGGCTGAAGCTCCAGCTAAGGCCAGGTCATCGTGGCTGGAGCAAACTCCGGCAAAGCGTGACGAATGCCAGACCTTGTCCTCCCAACGCCCGTCTCAGCAACGGTTGTCCGAACAGATCGACAACATACCGCGGACAATGTCGACCCCAGCCTTGCGAATCCCGCGCTGAAATCTCACTCGAAACACCAAAAAAAATCCATACAGCTCGCCGACACCCAGCGATGCTGCATCTGTCGCAATCCGAACAAGACGACGACCACTACCACCTCCACAGACACATGTCCCACGCCCATTCGATCCCGACAGCGCGCGAAAGCCCCGCCACAAGCCGCCCCAGATGCCCTGGTTCCGCTTCTTCTCGTCGTCCTCCTGCGACGAGGACGCATGCGCGGCCGTGGATCCCCACGCCGCCCCGTCGACGCTGGGGCTGATATTCTCGCTGTCGCCGTTCCTCCTCACCTTCGCGGCCGTCGCGACGGTCGCCAATCGCTCCATCTTCCCGCGGCTCGCCCGCGTGCACGACGCGCACGACGGCGAGGACCACTACCTGCCCGCCCACGCGCCGGCGACCCTGCGGCAGGCGCATGCGGAGCACGGGCAGAAGAGCGCGCGGCGGAGGGTCGCGGCGGGTGTGTTCTGCGTGACGGTCGGGCTGGCGACGGTGCTGGGCGAGCTGATCCTGTGCGAGGTCTCGGATGTGGTCGGGACGCGGGCGCGGGAGGTCGGGTTGAGGGTGACGGTGCCGACGCTGCTGGTGCTGCTGGTCGGCGTGATCCCGTTCCTGGAGATCCAGAGCGTGGTGGCGGGGGCGGGGTGGAGCTTCCAGAGGGACGGGAGGGGCCGGGTGCCGAGGGTGGCGTGGGGGGTGCAGGGCGCCGTGTTTGCGGGGTGGCTGTTTGCGTTTTGGAGCCTGGGGAGGATGGTCGGGCTGGAGAAGACGCCGGGAGGGGGCGTGTTGAGGGCCTGCCTGGAGCGGATCGGGGTGATTGGGATCTCGCTGATGGCGATGCTGAGCGGGTTCGCGGCGGTGTCGAGCCCGTGGCACACGCTGGGCGATGTCAATGACCGGCGGAAGAGGCCGGTGACGGAGACGGACATCACGCGGAAGGAGGCCGGGCTGGAGGCGACGAACGAGATGCTGATTACGAAGAGGCACCGGCTGCAGGCGCTGGAGCGGAAGGCGCGCGACGCGGCGGCGGCGGCGGCGAGCAGCTCGTCATCGGGCGGGTTCATGGGCAAGATGCTGGGCGCCGTGAGAGGCATGAACGGCGACGAGGCGGAGATGAAGGCGCTGCGGCTGGAGATTGCCGGGCTCGAGACGATGGAGGCGAACCTGGGCGCGAGCCTGGGCATGATGCGCAGCCGGCGCGAGGCGGACGAGCGGGCCAAGACGGCGTGGGGCAAGCTCCTCGCGGTGCCGCACTTTGTCTTCAGCCTCTACTGCCTGTACCGTATCCTGGCGACACTCATGGCGACGCTGCGGCGGGCGTACTACCCGTCAGCGAGCTTCAGCTCATCCGACCCGATCAACCGCTTCCTGGGGCTGCTGGCGCGGCACTGGGACCCGAAGCTGGACCAAATCGCGTGGGCGCGGCAGATTTCGTTTTTGTTATCGGGGGTGATACTCGCGGCGAGCGCCAACAGCGTGCTGCAGACATTCCGCCTCTTCAGCAAGTGGATGCCGGGCTTGCTGTACCAGGCGCAGGCGAACCTGGCGCTGGTGATCGGGCAGGTGGCGGCGGTGTACGTGATCAGCGCGGCGCTGCTGCTGCGGAGCAATCTGCCGCGGGAGATGGGCAGCGCCGTCGGGGACGCGCTGGAGGGGGCGCTGGAGCCGCGGTTCGTGGACTGGTGGTTTGAGGGGTGGTTCCTGGGCAGCTGCGCGGTGACGGGGATTGGTGTGTGGATTTCGAGGAAGATTGGGCGGGAGGAGTGGGATGATTTCGGGAGCGAGGAGATGGGGGCGAAGAGGATGTAAGGGCATGATGAGCATCATGAGGAAGACTTGTCTTGATATTGCTTTATGAGGAGTCGGGCGTGTATTATTAGCGATCCGGGATATCATGGGACCATTGTAAAGTATCGATGAACTTTTATCATGAACCTTATTTCTTTGATATTGATGATTTGTGAATTATATTCAGCCTCGTTCGCCTTTTCCCCATCTTACACTCATCTCCCAGGTCTACCCAAACATCAAATCCACCAACTCAACAACCCCCTCGTCCTAACCCTCTCCTCCTCCTCCTCCATCCCCATATCCCTCCTCCAAGCCCTCTTCACCTCCTCCAACAACCCCTCCTTCGTAAACACATCCACCGCGACCGCCGCCAGCCCCTTGCCCACCTTCAGACTAATCTCATACGCCTCCCTCGTCCCCGCGGCCGCCGCGAACTCGGGATTATGCGGGCCCTGCCCGCCCTCCCCCGGCGGAATCGCAAAGCCCACGCTCAGACTCGGCATCGCGTAGCTGATGTCCCCCTGGTCCGTGCTCGCCATCGTCCGCCCGCGGATCTCGTCCACGTCCTCGTCGAGCGGGATCTTGCCCTTCCCGTCCTGCGAAGATAGAGCATTCCACGCGCGCGTGTAGCTGCGCCCCAAGGGCCGGTTGGGCACGTGGTCCTTGTAGCTCCCGGTCTCGGTGACTTTCAGCTTCGCGCCCGTGGCGAGCGCGCCTGCTTCGAAACAGCGCTGCACCTGCGCGCGCAGCTCCCTGAGGCGCGCCTGGCTGTCGGCGCGGACGACGAAGTCGCCGGCCGCGCGGGCGTGGATGATGTTGGGCCGGGCGCCGCCGTGGGTGATGTTGCCCTGGATGACGTCGCCGGGCATGGTCTGCTGGCGCAGGACGGAGAGCGCGGTGTAGGCGGTGACGAGGGCGTCGAGGGCGTTGATCCCGAGCCAGGGGTTCGCGGCGGCGTGGGCCTCGCGGCCGAGGTACTCGACGGAGAAGGAGGTGTAGGCGGAGGTGCGCATGAGGGAGGTGTCGGTGACGATGCCCGGGTGCGAGATGAGGTTGAGGTCGACGCCGTGGGCGGCGTAGGCGCCGGCGGAGAGGAGGCGGATCTTGCCGCCGCCGCCTTCCTCGGCGGGGGTGCCGTAGAGGACGACTTTGCCGGGCAGGGAGGGGTGGTGGGAGAGGTAGAGGGCGGTGGCGAGGGCGCCGGCGAGGGAGGCGGTTGCGATTAGGTTGTGGCCGCAGGCGTGGCCTATGCCGGGGAGGCAGTCTGGGAGGAGGTGTTAGAGGTGATTGGGAGAATGGGGTGAGGTGGAGAAATTACTTACCCATCTCGGCGTTGAACGAGATCACTGGGCCTTTACGGCCGGTGTCGTAGACGGCGACCCAGGCGGTCTCCATGCCGTATGCGGAGGGGGTGACTTTCCAGCCGGGGCGGGAGCGCATGAAGGCTGTGAGGGTGTCGTGGGCGATGAACTCTTTGTAGCCCAGTTCCGGGTTGTCGTGGATTTTCTTATTGACGGGCCAGAGGTCTTCGGCGAAGGAGTCTACGATGGCGGAGATTTCGTCGAGGGGCGTTGAGGAGGAGGCAGGCTTGGTGGTGAATGGTCTGCAGTCTGAGTGGGAGATGAAGACGAAGCCATCATCGTCGTCTGTTTCGATGGTGTTTGATGGGATTGTACATGCCATTTTGAGATGGGTGCGGTTGCGGTGGGAATCTGAGGGTGCCATCTTGAGAATTGTGTTTGAGAGGTTGGTGTGAGATGAGATGGTGAAAGATGAGAGGTGAGGTTTGGTGATAAGAGCTGCGACACGACGACGCGAATGAGAGGCTGGTGAGGTGAGGTAGCTACCTCGGTGGGTTTGGGTTCCCCGAGCGGAGGGGCTCCGACGCCGGCCGGTTATCTCCCGGGGTCCAGCTTGCGGGTGGCTTGCGATTGCAAGCTGCCGTTTTGGGCTAGCGTACTCGCTGCTTGTAGGGGGGTTTAAGAGGCCTGTGCCGGTGCTGTTGGAGCACAGCTTAATGGATTGCCGACAGTTTGACGCTTTCCAGCTTGCTGGATTGGATGTGTTTGCACACATGCACTTACAGCTTTGAGCAGGGAGTTCTCACCGTCGTAAATGACAAGATCGCTGTTATGTAACCGATCAAAAGTCCCTTCCTTGATAGACCGAAATAACTTATGAGTGTAATACGAGCATGAGCATATCAAGCCTCCATGCTTAGTAACATGCAATGCAAGATCATTGGTCTTATAGAAACGATCGCGTTTTTAGCTACATCGCTAATAAGGTAGATATGCATATTAATAACAAAATAATACTCAACGCAAGTAGAGCTCTATCCGTTTGGCTAGAGGTATGCTCCCGGTGCCGACAACAAGAAGGTCCAGTACAAAATACTTTCACACGCTGTCTGGTTACCCGTGTTGAGTTAATATTATATTTATACTGTTAGTTAATTATTTAATGAAGCTAATTGAGGCCTTCTTAGAAAACATTAAAGTGGCGTGCTTTCACATGGAGCTAAAGGTTTGAACTGAGATTGAGTATTATAGATCGGTCCTTTCTCGAACAGCTCTCCAGTATCCCTGGATGCTGGAATCCTTTCATCTTACGCCCGCTAGACTTTCACGAAGAAAACCCAGCGCCAACAGGCTCCCTCTGCAGGCATTTGATTGAACTGGCGAATAGCTGGAAAGCGATTTGCTGTGCCCCAAACCGCTGCGCCTACCTCTAGCCAATACGTTCGATACAGCCCCTGCCAGGGTCTGAGCCGCACTGTTGGTGCCTAGCAATTTTTCGAATTCACGTTAGGCCGTGACGAGTTGCCTTGAAATCAGGCAATGGCGAAGAACTGTCGATTCAGTCAAGAAACCAATCACTCAACGTATTGTTACTCGATCCTGAGAGAAACACGATCGTGCGATCCTTTCATTGAGGCTCTTCTTTCGACGTCTTTCTCGAGTTCAATGACCAATGTACACTGTACTAGACCCCACCAAACGCGAATTCCGCCTCCTCAGACTGCTCGCTGGTAACGAGGCGGACGGTATCAGCTGCGAACTTCACACGACATCTTTAGACGGCCCCGATGAGTACGAAGCTCTTTCATATGTGTGGGGTAGCGCGAGCGACACACGCACCATTACAGTTCAACAGACGGCCAAAACCGTCACAGTGAATCTAGATGTGGCGCTGCGCCATCTTCGATATCCTGACCGGACACGCATGCTCTGGGTGGACGATATCTGCATCGACCAAGAGAATGTCCAGGAGCGCAATCAGCAAGTCCAATGGATGAGTGACATTTACTTAAGCGCAGCCCAAGTCGTGGTTTGGCTCGGTCCAGCGACGTCGATGGGGTTCGAAGCTATGACTATGATCCAAAAATATGCCGACGACAGCGAGTTGCACTGGCCAGACGGAAGATCCGATGGTGCTCAGTCGTATCACATCTATGGTTTTCACAGCAATAAATGGTGGTCGCGCGTCTGGACAGTCCAAGAGGCTGTTCTTGCGAAACAAGTGACATACCAGTTCGGCCCTCGGCTGCTATCGGAACTCGATCTGCTCGAAGCAGCAGTAAGCTACAGGAATCATGTATCCATAATACGTTGCTGCTATTCCTGTCTCGAAAGAAACAAATATCTAATCACTAGGAGCACCAACTTCGCTGGTGGAATGGCGAGACTGCTGGACTTGGCCAGCGTTCGAGCCAACTTGCAGAAAGAGAAATTGCGATTCGACAAAGTAATTTCCAAATTTCGTACTAGAAGAGCAAAGGACCCTCGTGACAAAGTCTTTGCGCTGTTGGGGATATCGCGAGGCGTCAGAACGGCTTCAATCGATTACGCCCTGACTACTACTCAAGTCTTTGAGGCGACAACGCGGGAGATCATGAGCTACTGCAAGAACCTGAATATTCTTAGCCATTGTGCAAGTCAGGCGTATCGGGAAACAACAACTAACGGACTTCCCTCATGGGTTCCAGATTGGGGGGCTGAATACTATGACAATAACAACCTCGACAGTGATTTCTATCTGACCACCCATCGTCTTGCTTTTCTGGTCGTCTACAATGCCTGCGGGAAGCTTGCTTATACTCACTTTTCCAACTTCGAAGAGAGCATTCTCTGCTTACAAGGGGTGTTTTGTGATGGGATCGAGAGAGTAGGCCGCTGTTCAAGAGTTATCTTGGGTGACATGGACCCGAAATACCTATTTGAGTGGTGGGAGATGTTGGACATCGACGGAAACCCCAATCGGCCATACCGTGGAGGGGATACCATTTCAGACGCATTTTGGCGCACGATATGTCTTGATATCGGGGTCAACGGGTTCCTAGCTGATAACGGCTCAGAAGGACAGCATGCTGGCTACAACCACGAGAGAATGTACACGAGGTGCTGGGACAGTGACCTAGCCGCTTCCGACCATCTTCCTCAGCTCGAAATCTTTCGCAACTCAACAACCAAAGAGGCCTTCATCCAACATTTGATGAGGGCGTCTGGCAGACGTCAATTCTTCATCTCCGCTGGGGGCTTCATTGGGCTGGGCCCGCCCGATATTAAGGTCGGAGACAAGATTTGCGTTTTCGCCGGCGGCAAGATGCCCTTCATTGTCCGGGGCATGGAAGACGAGACACAGGGTGGTGGTACGCCCGAGACGGGAACCCATATCCGCCTGCTGGGTGATGCGTATGTGCATGGCTTGATGTACGGGCAGGGATTGAGAAACGTCGAGCAGGGAATTGAGGAGTTGGAAGTATTCCAGCTACACTGAGCTTATATTGCAAAAGACGCTCTCTGGGAGAATTGCATCGAAACTCTGAGTTTTGGGTCTCTGATACAACGTTTCACTCATACTCGGCCGAGCCTCTAGCAACACTCAGTACAAGCACATTCTGAGCCCTGGTTGACGTTAAGCAAAAGAGTGCATTCTGAATGTAACGTCCTCCCGATAAATTGATTGAGGTTGCTACCGTTGGTCTCACAGGATCAGCCTGCTAGTTAGGAAGAAATAGACATTTTTGCCTACTTCAAGTATTCCCTTCATGTTAATCTCTCGATAACTGAATCTCTGGTATTTTTTGAACCGTTACTCCCAGTCCTGTTCGACTTTCCAAGCATCGCTGGGCTTGAGTCCAGCTGCCCCAAAATCACATCCCCGGTGCCCCCATTTTCTGCGGAAAACTTCTTTCCCGGCTTCTGTAATCACCTCTATCCCAGCCTGAAATCCAAGAGCATCGTAGTAATACGGCTCATGAGGATCTCCTCCCCTCTGCCCCAGCTGCCATGTGTTCCGACCACGATCTCCTTTCTTGTGAAGCAACATATCGTGGCTGATCTGGTGAAGCCTTTTAAATGACCTGAGAGCATCAGCGGCGGTTATCGTTTGTTTAAAAGAACCTGGGGCCATGTTATCGTCCGTGGCGGCAGTTTCATCCCGGCTGGGCGGAGGGACGTCGCGTATTTTGGTCTCCTCGTGGCCACCTTCGGGGTCGTCCGGCGGTGGTGGGTTCGGATCTGTAAAGCCAGGTCCTTCAGGCACGTCGCCTTCGCGGTATAATACGCGCAAGTCGTCCAAAACCGACGCGACATCCTCGACGATGCCCGCCTTTTCCTCTTTGATCTTCCAGCCTGCCTCCTCGAGCCTCCAGTACATATCGCAGTCCGTCATATAATACGGGATAAAGGTATCGAACCCACCAACGCTATCATAAGCGTCAGGATTTACCAAAGTCAAGTGATCGTACGCAAAAAACGTTATCCCCCATTTTTTGTTAGAAATCGTATGGTTGAGCTCTTTTATAGCAAGGTCGTAAATTGTTTGATATTCAGGCGTATCGACCGGACCCGAGACTCCTGGCATTCCTTCTTCGTATGATAGCACGAACGAGTCCATATGGCTCCAAAAGAAGTATGGCCACGACCTTTCTTTTGTTAAGAAAACAAAGTAGTTTTGTAGCTGGGCAAAGCTGAGTAGTACGGGCGTACGTATTATGTTAACGTTAAGTATGCTTAGTTGTGTATAATTTAGAAAAAGAGGGTTTTGTAGTGATAGCCGTCCTTTAGCGTTTGCATCATGTACGCCGGTGTTTTCTAGTACGAAGATCTGATCTGCCGGCCAGCCGGCTGTAATATAGCTGACGACTGTCTGTAGTAGTAGAGGCCAGCTACGCGTGAAGCTAATCAGCAGCGGTGGGGCGACCGTCAAGCCATAGGTATGGTAAATATTGGGCTCCTTGGGCCGATTCCAAGACGGGACTGGCGGCGGATTCGTCTGCGAGAGGAGGGGAAAAGGATCTTTGACGGGTGGCGGGACCCATGTCGGCTGCGGTTTGTACTTTGGCTTCGGTTTCGGTGCCGGTTCCCATGCCGGTGTCGGTGTCGGCTCCGTGGTTGTGATGGCTGGTAGTGTGCCGTTGTCGGTGTTGGTACTGTTAATCGAAATGATGTCGTCGGCGACACTAGGAATAACGGTGTGATGGAACTCGCGTTGGTAGAAGAAGAAGATGAAGGAGACTGCGAGCAGAATGTAGAGGGCAGGCAGTAGCTGTCTGGGGCGGAGCGCTGTCAATGGGACCATTCGAGGTACTGAAATCCACGCCATAGCTGGATACGGCGTGGTGAGATGGCTACAGTGGTAATTGACGCTTGTGATGCTGGGACGAGTACGGGCGAATATGAAATGTATTCTCCTGAAATTCGAAGCGACGGTTGCAAGTTGTTTTCCTTGCCAGAGACTGCGTCGATGGGAAGTCAGAAACGTGCTGCGCTGAACAACCTTTTCCGCCAAAGGCGACGCCGAGTGGGCACAAAAAAGCTTAGTTGGACTTTCCAGACATTGAGGCAAAACCGTATTGCGTTTGCAGGAGGGAAAACCCTTCTGTGTCTACTAGGTGTGCTTCCAAGGGGGGGATGGGTGGGAGATTCCGGCTATTATTGAGTATAAGGCTGCGGCTTCGTCAGGCATCCTTCAACTGTGCCATCGACTAATTAGGACGAGATCCGCTGAAAAGATTAAGTTGAAGACAGCCATTGGCCGAGATGAAGTAAGAGGGAAGGATGCGCTTCCATGTATGGAGGCACACATAGTCATAAATGAGATGTTCCTCCAATCATCAAATTCCTCCCGCCATTTAGGCAACATGCTGCCCTGCGGCTCAAGCATCGAATCCTGGAATCCTGTGCTGACAAGACTGACAGCCTGCCTAACCGCAGGGTGCTGTATGCACAGAAGTGGAGGTTATTTTACAGCCGCTGATAAGGGTAGAACCAATAGACCAACGGGGTTCGGCCCCTTTGACAAACAACGTATCCGTACAGGGTACGTAGCGATGTCCCGTTTCTGCCTTGGCTGAGAGCCGACTTGCCTCTGCTCAACCCGGCAAGTGCTTAAAAAGTGAAGCCCGCCCTGAACCCTGATTATCTATACTACAGGGACTGTCTTCTTCGTTGGTCCACCAGGAGCGATGTCAACTTGTGCAGGGTTCTCGAGACCAACGGGGGGTGAGACACTCTACAAAGGCGACAACTTTACTATCTCATGGCCAGGTGGTGCTGAATTTAATATTTTCCCACTTCCGAGCAATGTGTGCACTTTTCGACTTCAACTCCAGATTTCAGGACTCCAGGGAATAGAAACAATTGTCGGTAAGTTCAGGCACAGAAGGAGTAGGTTGTTTGACCATAGCTTATCCTACCCAAGATGAACACAGCATTACCTATAGTTAATACTACGTCCTGGTATCCGATAGATTTAGGCTGCTCCAATGCCGATACCCAGATGTCGTATAACTGGACGATCCCACGAAACCTCAAACTCACAAATTCCGATCTTGCGCGAGGTTCGATATTATTTACTAATTTGACGGCCGACAAGTCTCGTGTTCAATTTGAATCGTTCATCAGCAACCAATTCAACATCAAAGCAGCAACGGCAGCAACGACTACGACTTCAGGCACCGGGCCCACTAACACGATAAGCACAACAAGTCCCACGCCGACCCCTGAGCCCTCTCTTTCAGCCGGTGCAAAGGCTGGCATTGGCATTGGCGCTGCCTTCGTGGTATTATGTTGTGCTCTAGGTACATGGATATTCGTGAAGAGGAAGAAGAAGACCACCGTTGTCTCCGAGATACCTGCTGAAGAACGAAATTCTGGTTATGTAAAGGCAGAATTGGACGCCAGTGAAACCCGGCAACGGGCGGAGTTGGATGCACAGCGACGGTCGGAATTGGATGCACAACAAAGCGGGACGCATGCTGCTCAGGAACTTGACACCCGGCACGAGGCATCGGAAAGGGACCCCGTGGAGCTACCTTAATGGGATCAAAGGTGTGCGTGTCAGGGTCGTCTTAATGGTCAAGTTAGGTGCTGGCCTAGATTTTCGCGTCGTATCAATCCAGTTCGAATGCTTGACTGTTCAATCATATGATAGAGCAGCCGTCGCCTAAGCCAGACTATATTCTCACTGTGTTGAGTGGCCAACTTCAGGTCCCCAGAAGGAGCTGTAATCGGGTATCAGCTATAATTTTTGTCTATCGGAGCCACATACAATGTAGTGATGTGGTTTTGTGCTGTCGTTAATGACGAGATCGCACAGATGCAGCCAAGAACGCGATCATTCCTGTAAGACCAATAATCCTGTGCTGCATATCATCATCAATCAGCACCTTAATATGCTCAGATTGGGGAAAAGAGTGTATTCAAGATTCAGCGTTCTCCCGATGCATCAATCGATGTCGTTACCTCGCACTTTTGTACGAGCTTCCTCTTCAATGCAGACCGAGACAAGGGCGCCTGGCTACATACCAAACAAACGCACACTGCGGTGGTCATCTGTCTTGAATCAAGAAAAACATGCTTTCAGCCCCGCGGCTGGAACAGTGCCCAGACTCCGGAGCGTTTTTCATTGGCTCAAATGTCACCCTGGGTACGTTTACCGCCCTTTGTTACCAAACTGCACGACATGCGGTTAAGGATGATGATCCCTGTTTTAGTGAGCTCATGCAGAAGCGACGGCGCTGCAGGAGCCCCAAGGACGCCAATGCCGATGGAGAGACACACGTTTGCCTAATCGGGAAGTCAGAGGTATCTCGACGAGACATCGCGGGGGATCGGGCGGCAGCCCCAACACTTGGCGGGGGAAAGTTATAAAATGGATGTTGACTGCAATTCAGCTTGTGTTGGGAGGGAAAGTTTTCTCGGATAACATTGAAGACACCTCGTCTTATTCGATTGCGGAAGAATCGTTTTTTGCTGAACGCTTTCTTTGGTCCCCAAGACTCACGCTCGTTCTTGTCACTGGAAAAGATGCAGATCTTGGGGACAGTCTTGCGAAGTTTGGCGCGGATGGAGACTAAACCATACCCGCTAGACTTGGTCAAAGGGCTTGATAAGTAAGTCAGCATTTTCCACCAGCGTGGTCCTGTCTCTGACGATCATCAGATACTTTGACTGTCCGGAATATTCCGACGTCACGATAAGATGCATCACGAGAGACTTTTACGCTCATCGCATCGTGCTCGCCAGCCAGTCCAAATTCTTCGCAGATGCGTTCCCAGACAGCGATATCGATCCTGCCCTGCTGCTCGAGGGATCGACCGTTCTGGGTAACGCGAATGTCCACCAAAATCCCGGCTGTCAGCAAATCATTAACATGCAAAACGAGAACCCTCGAGTGGTGGAGAATGTGCTCTGCTTCATGTATCACGCCGACTATCGCGACGCTTCCTGTCTCAACGTCACGCCGCCGCCGACTGACTCGATCATGTTTAACCTTCAAATGTCCAATGCTGCGGACAAGTTCGGGGTGTCTTGTTTGAAGCGCTGTGCGACAGAGAAGCTGAGAGACGCTTCTGAGAAACTTTGGAACACGGATGTCTTTGTCAAGGCGATAGCGTATGCCTACTCGGAAAACTCGGGAGTGGATGTCATGCCGCGAAGCGTCCTGGCCGAGGTTGCAGCGAGACACGCGTCTGATTTGAGTCAAATTATAGCATTCAGGGATCTGTTGGATGAGTTCCTGCAGTTCAACGTCGACTTTACCGAGGCCGTTGTCAAAACCGAACCAGACATGAGCCAAGGGATGTCGTGCATGTTTTGTGGGCTGGTTGGAGATGGCTGCAGATGTGTGAGTGGATGGTCTACTTGAGGATGGGGCATGTCTATTGAAATCAGATATTCAGTGTCTTCCACGTTTTCATGCTTTCATGTATCTATCTCCAATAATTACATACCCGCAGCCTTTTCTCCTCTCACATGAAACTCGATCATTCCTGTTTCGCAGAAATAAATCTCCCAATCTTGAAGCAGCTGGCTCATGATCTCTGGTTGTGATGCGGCCAAGTCTTTGGTTTCACCGGGATCACTCTCAATGTCATCACCACGTCGATACAAAGGTAGCAGCAGCAAAGAAGGTGGCCCACTTCCTACGGCACCTATCAAACACAGAAGGGGGGCTCCCAGCTGC
>JABGMY010000586.1:0-10416 GCA_014705525.1 Colletotrichum sp. HC292
AGCAAGACGGTAATCACCACCATTCGCTATTGTCCGATTCAACTTGGACGGCATGGTCTTTGTGTTTTTTTTTTTGCATTAAGAAACTGGTCTGTCTGTATGGCCGTCCGTCGTTGAGGTATTACATACACGCTGCACAGCGCACACAGAGATGCCTGCGGTTCCTGAATTTTATGGCGTCGAGGCTTCAGATGGGTTTATTGAGATTCAATAATAATACTTCTTTACTGAGTTGGCTTGATACCTTCGGGCAATATGATAAGCTTACGGTGTGATGTGGAAAGCGTGTGCGTCTTTTGGACGTTGGAACACGATGGGATGGCAGGCATTGAAATTGTCCCGTTTGCGTTGTCTTTCCCCACAATCAGGGTCTTATCAAGGGTTCGAGGTGAGATGATATGGAGGGTTCAGTCATATGAACATGATGGCAAAGTTTTGGCATAAAAGCTTGGCAAATGACGTGCTTCGGATTTCGAGAGATGAACGTTGATGGGGGGTGGGTGATTGGTAGCTGAATGCATTGCATAGATATCGGAATATCATACAGGGGGGCTTGGCATGGTCAAGGTAGGTTTGTTGGCAGGCGATGGGATGGCGTTGGAAGTCTGTCTCTCTGTCGGATAAGTTTCTCGGATAAGGGGTAAGATCTGGGGAAGCGGCTGCGGAATCGGATGATGGCTTGGTGTTGGGTTTTTGGTATCAAGGTTTACTCATTGAGGAGATTTTCTGCCTCTGGTGGTGGTGGTGGTGGTAATCATACACGGGAGGCTTTTGGTGAATATCCAAGTCAGATAGCAACTGCTAAGCCACGTAGCTATCACAGCGATTTGGCATCTTGAACTCAAACGATGTTATAACGTTCCCTTGCGTCTTTTCTGCCCTCCAAATCGATGAAAATGTAGCGATGAATAAGTTGATGCCAAGTTGCGCACAACACTGCCCTTCGAATCGGTACTAGGCAAATTCCCATCCCGTCGAAAGACACTGTAGAGAAGACAGATTCACTCATACTTTCTAACCCTTCTCATTTTGGTTTAATCAAACCTTGAGGACACGGAGCCAGTTGGCGTCGACAGAGGGGAAGTCATGGTGGCGAAATTTCATCAAGGTAGCCTAGACTTTTCATTCTAACACACATCAGAAAATTACAACTTCCCAAATGGCGAATTTACCCCAAAAGAATTGCATCCCTTTTCGTGCCTACTTTATTCCCCCTTTAGGTGAGAGAGAAAAGCTGCGACTATTCCAAAGAGATACTAATCTTGGCCCAGTCTGAACGAAGACTTCCTTACTCTACAAGGAAATCAGAGTTACTAAACCTCAGTATGTGCCCCAAATATCGAAAAGTTCGATGCTGTTCATCAGATCTAATAGTTGTGGTGAGCAATTGATAGGCTCCTCTCTGTTCTGCTACATGTTCCTTGACATTGAATTCATCTCTGAAAGCTAAAGGATCTCGTCATGTCCAGCCCATCCGATAACTCAGCCTCGAAGTCCTATACCCCAGCATCAACGAAAGAGCTACCCAAGCTCCCGTACGATATCTTCCTACTCGTCGTCGAGGCCTTTCTCGAGTCTGCTCATGCCGAAATCTCCTCAGAGCCAGCCTCGTGGGCACTCTACCTCCCGCCCGAGGTGTTCTTCATCCTCAACTACAACTACAACGGCAACGAGACGAGGAAAAAACGCTTCCGCATCCTGCGCGGCATCTCACAGGTCGACCTAAGGGCACGCCGAATGGTCAATCAGCAGTTTCCCAGATTCGCCTTCATGGAAGATAACCATAATGGCGTACAGAAATTTGTGCACATCTGCGCCAAAGTCGACCTGTTCGCCATTTCTTCCGCCTCATGCATCATCGATTCGCTGTCCCCGCCTGTTAAGCCTCAGTTCTTAGACATGCTCCGGGTACTCGAGAACGTGCACCTCGTGAGCGGACACTTCGACCTGGAATCCCTTGGTGCCATGCCGAGCCTCAAGTCCGTCAGTCTCTTAATGTACATCGACATGGGACCCCACGGGCATGTCAGGCCTTGTTTTGCACAGGAACAGGTCTTCAGCCCGTGGCAGTGGAAGGCCATTCGCGAGTGTTCGTCAATATGGGATAAAGGAGTCAGGCTCTTCGTCAATCCGGTCCACGAATGGTGCTCCTGGGTGTCGGCAGAGCTTTTCTACATGCCAGCTACTGCTCCAAAACGAGACCAAGTCCGAATACGCAAATTCGCTGTTGGCTGCCAATGCTGCTATGATGCGTTGCCCCCCTGGCACGCGTGTGCCTCAAATGCGCAGCAAAGAGCTTCAAGGCCTCACGCCCGATGCTGAAGATCTCTTAGTAGAAATCATGGTCACGGAACACGCCATAAGACAACAGCAGAGAGCGTCGCGGCGCAACACATCGAATCCAGTGGTTGGGTGAAGGAACACACTAGCATCGCAGATGCTCAAAGTCCCCTTCTTTCCTAGTCATGAAGTTGCCTGATAGAGGATGCTGCTATTTGTTTGAGATCGCTAGAAACGCGGCCCTAATTCTTTTGCTAAATAGTGAGATATGGAGTGGCTCATGCACCGCCTGCGAAAGGACTTCCGACATTTGGTTCAATCGTTGTCAAGTGCTTGGTAAGCTTTTCTCCATTAAGAGCTTTTAGGAAACCAGGAGAAATTAGAAAGAATGTCGAAGACACCTGGAAACTTCCGTCGTCTTTGTTGTGTCTCTGAAAGGGGCGAGTTTACTTGCTGAATGTTAAAGACCTGAAAGCCGCGTTAAGGGCAACATATATGCGTCAACCTTCATCAGGTTCATCTTTGAAACTCCCTCATCTCAACACGCTCCTCGAGACCAACAATCTCCCCATCATCATGGTCGGTTCATCTGGCCCCTCGGACCTCAGCTATCATAGATCCCCGTCAGCAAAGATGGAGAAAAGAAGGGGGCCCGGGCTCCCGTATGAGATCTACTTGCTTATAGTAGACGCCTTCGTCGACTCTGCCCATGCCGAAGTCTCTGCTCAGCCAGGCTTCTGGCGTTTCAAAAACGAACGGCGATGTGGCACCAATGGGTATTTCCGTCCAAACCACACCTTACCCAACATCCCAGCCCTTGGGCCCCCAAACCCTCGAAAGAGCTAATCTCCTCGCCACAGGTATCTCCCGCCGAGGTTGGTGTTATGCCGCGACTGGGGCCAAATTGCGCTGCGCCACCGTTTGCTCCGCGGAATTTCACAAACCGACCTAAAATCGCAAAAGAGGGTCAACCGACAGTTCCCCAGGTTCCCGTACAGAGATATTTGGATTAAGCAAGATTACATCGATTACCCGGGATTCGCATACATCTGCCCCAGCGTTGACTTATTCGAGCCTGACCATGAACTTGGGTACACTACTCAGGCTGGGCTCCTGCGTGCACTGTTTCAGCCCACACCCGTTAATTCTGAACTGCTGCAGGTGATGGAGAATATCCAGCTTTACGGCTGGTGTGCCACCGACCCTGACCTTCCCTGTTTCCTCTTCGCTCTGCCGAACCTTCGAACCGTCAGCTTCGTATGAGAACCGCCATCGTCGGATTGGCCATCGCCTCCTGCCCTCAGCTCTCACGCACACCAAAATCCTCCTACGATATACGAGAGTGAGCAAGACGACAAGATCATGGAATGGTGGGCAATACTTCGACGGTGCTCATTTGCATGGGAAAAGGGGGTCAGGCTCCTCTACTGTTATCACGAGGACCGCGCGTGGCCTGGCCACTGGCCGTCGAATGAGCTCTTGTTCGACCCCACGTTGGGAGAGTTGCCTTTCCGGATTATACAATTTGTCGCTGGCTGCAAAGACTGCCTTAATGCGCTGCCCCGCTACAGCCTGCGCGAACGTTCTGCACGTAGGTTACAGCCATCAAGCTTCGGTCTTATTCCCGTCGTAGACGATGCCGATCCTTCAGTCACGTTGAACGATCCTGAACCGTCGTCTACAGGGTGTTTCGATAATAATGCCGCTCAAGGGCACGCGAAGACAGACATTTCACTGGGATGTGTTGAGATCAGTAATGGAAGGAAGGAACACGCGCGTATCACATTATCAACACAGAGCAGATAATTCAATGTAGCATCATCCGCCAATGTTCTTCAGAATCAAGCATTTCCTTCAACTGTCATGTTCCACCCAGTCCTGATATGCATGTGGCAGCCAAGTCATGTTGCACGTCCCTGCATGCTCGGATAAATCTGCATGCCGATCCCCTGAAATATCTGGCGGAATCATTATTACTGTTGGCGAAGCAGTGTACAGCAGTGAAAGTGCAGTGAAGGATGCCGAGATAAGCGGAACCTGCAGCATGGAAGGAAGCACACACTTCTTCATCAGGCGAGTGGATGTTAGAGAGATGACCAATGAGAGACACCAACTGACAATCGTGCTGACGACAAATGACATCAAATCCCAATCGAAAGTGCATTAACGAAGCAGGCTGAGACGAAAGCAATATGCAGGCGGGGAAAGATTTCCTCATGACGCAGAATGCAGTGTCAGTTGGATCTCAACGAAAAGGATCTAATTGGATCGAATGCAGCTATCGGGCCACATCGGCTAGATCGGATACTTGCAGGTTACGTTCCCAAGCACTGGCATATATGAGATAAGCACAGAGTGGTTGGACAAGTCTTTCTGGACCGCCAACAAGAATGCATGTTCTGTTCGTTGAAGAGGAGAGCGCGGGAACCGCCTTGTCATGTTGCAGCCACGGTTGATCTCCAACTCTTTTCGCCCTATCTTAAAGCTAAAACCATTCAGTCATCCTGGTTGCAAACATCCCCAATGATTGCTCGTCAAGGCTGCAAATCCGATTTTCGCCGTCACTTTGTCGAAGCCGACTTTGACCTCTACGTTGTTGTTCCATTCAGTTCGATTCGACCGTGGCAATGCCAAAGCCGCAAAGACAGCACGATGCAGAAGGGGAAATTGAATCCGAAATCATCATCCCGTGGTTGGCTGTTAAGCAGAAGCTAGATGGAGTGACGGCAGCAACCGAATCTGCTCCTGGTGTAGCCGATCGCATTTACCATTCTCTCAGATACAGCGACAGCGACGGCTCCAACACTACGGCAGTTGGACTTCCTCTCCGCGGCTGGTGTGCTCGTATTCAAACTGCTATATCTGAAGATGGCCAACGTCGCTTTGCATTCCTTGCAGTGGCTCCAGCATTCTTGCACAAGTCAAGCAGCAGCCAATCCAATGTGGCTGCTTTGGATCTTGACCTCACGTGGTCTTTGATTTACGGAACCATCAAGGAGACATGGAAATCCTGGCGGATAACCCGAAGCTCGCAAGGCTTTCTCTCAGTGGTCCTATCCAGTATCATCCAAGACGGCAATATCAAGGAGCTGTTTCGCCTTCACATCTGGGAACCTGAATATTTCGGGGGGCATGCTGACGCGCGCATTCACTCACATCAGACCTTTCTGCAGATTTGGGTTTTGGCGGGCGAGGGCAGGAACCATGAATACGACGTCAAGCCTGCCGAAGCCAAAACTGCAACACATGCAGAATACAGTCTCACACGGGGAGAGCCAAGCGGATCCCCAAGCAACACGGCGTTCCAAATTCAACCCAGCTCGTCTATCATAAAAAATACGCAAAGATTCGTTCTTGCAGTGGAGAAGTCATCACAGAGTCACGCCCGCAACATGACATACACTGTCCCGGCGAATTCGTTTCATAGCACCGAAGTTCACGACCACATGCTACATGCAACTGTAGTCTTATTCGATGCTGCACAAGGCTTCAGCAAGGATGCATCAGTGTTGGGACCGGTCACAGAAGAGTCTTCCACAGTACAGAGAAGCGCGGCTGATGTGCCCCTGAATGTGCTTTGCGACATGGTGGACCATGTGCGAGTATGGGAGAGACTCATGAGGCAAGGCAGGCACTACACCCTGAAGGCTGAATTCGAGGAGGCGCTTCGGGAATATCGACAAGCGATGCATGTTTGCGAGTCTCAAGAAAACTTCCTGCTTCTGTTTTCTACAAGTGCGCGGTCATGGAGAAGATCGGCTTCATTTACCGAACGCCCGGCCGCAATGAGCTTTCTTGCCAAATCTTGGAGGATGCACGGAAGGTTATTCCGCTAAGCCAGTTGCGTGCTGAGATTGTTGGCGAACTAGCCGTTGTCTATCGACACATGAACCGATTCCACGATGCGAGAGAAGCGTCTGAGGATGAATATGCAACAGCACAGCATCTCCACCTAGACCGTCAGTCCTGTCGTGCCATCGGCACGTTGGGCATGATCAACTACCAGTTATCGCTTACCGAAGATCCCTCTCTGTTAGAAGTCGCTGTGACCCAGCTCACCGAACGAGTTGAGAGTGCTCGGAGGCTGAAGCAGCGAGCGGCAGAGCAGCTCAGTGACCCCGAACAAAGGGTTGAGCAGATCGAATGGGCTGCGCAGAGAGAGGCTATCGGCCTGGGGCGTCTTTCGATGTGCTTCCAACAGCAAGGCAACATTGGACGCGCCATCAATACCGCGCTAGAGTCTTTAAACGTTCAGTCAACGACTCGTGACCCGGGGCTGATTGCATTCTCTAGGGGCCAGTATGGATTATGTCTGCTCGCTAGCGGCTACCATCAGCAAGCAATAGAACAGTTCAAAGTCCCCGACACCTGCTCGCCCATCATCTATCTTTGCCGAGAGCCCTCTGATGAGCATCGGGTTTACATAGAAGAAATGATTTCAGCAGGCGCTGATCTAGAAATCCGGGACGAGCTGGGCTACTCCGCTTTAGACTGCGCAGTTTATAGCGGTGATCTTCAAACTCAGGAATTGATTGAGGGAGGTCTGCGGCAGTGGTTTCGATCCCATCCGGAGGAGAGCACGTTTGCCGAAGAAAGACTTGACCGCCACCGATACGAAGCAGTCCTACGCAAAGGATACCGAGATATTTTCCAGGATAGACTGCGACCCGTTCTTCTCCAAACAAGAACGAGTTCCAACCTGACACAGCTCCGTCGCGTTTACTCTGCAACACTAGAAGGGGAACAGGAGAAGGCACTTATGTTCGACCCGCTGAAATACGTGCCGTACGTCGAATTCTTAAGTGCAAACAAAATACCCAGGTCCGATGAAGGCTGCAAAACGTGGAGTCAAGCTGAGAGAGCGGATGACGAGAATGATGTATTCATCATCTTTCTTTCCTACAGGTGGCTGGCGGGGGTGAAGGGTACCAACAAGACCAATGCCACGCCAGATAACGATGAACAAGTACAGTACAAGCGAATGATTCGTGCGATCGAGCTGTTTCGGGATATGAACTCGCAAAATGAAATCGAGAGATTGGGAATATGGATTGTGAGTAAATTGAAAGCTGCTGTGCTCATTCCTTGTTAATTCGGCTGACTTTCCCACCTTTCCCAGGATTTTGCTTGTATAGAGCAGGCAGATTACGATCAACAGAAGCCCGGAATGGCTGCCCTGATGATGAATCTAACGCAGTGCGATGCGATGATAAGCCTAGTCGACGAATCGTATTATGATCGTTCGTGGTGTTGTCTGGAAGTTCTTATGTATCAGACCCTGAGAGAGACATATGGCAAACACTTGTGGTATGAGCATGTGATGAATCCCAGTAGCGGAACAGAGTTCCTGGGGAGCGGACCATCCCAGTCAGAGAGGAAGTTGGATCTGGATCTTTCGAGAAAGAAGGTAACATACAGCTCAGATCGGCCGATGTTGTTGTTTTTAGAACGACAGACGAAACTCATATCATGACCTTAGGGTGTAGGGACACTGGTGCATCACGTCATCATCACGGAGCAGAGAATTCAATGTAGCATCATAAGGCAATGTTTTTGGTGTCTCATCAGGTCATGGCTTGTCTTTTCTTTTCAGGCCTAGATTGCCCTGCCTCATGGCGTGTGTGTGAAAGTTGTCGACCCATTTCGTACAACCCATCTACAAAAATGTCCAAGAATAGAAGTTATCGTGTAACATGGTTTGTCGAAACTAGTTCGGCCCAGCCCATCTTTAGCTAACCAGAAAGTTTGGTTGCCAAAAGCTTGTTGTGTCTGATCCCGTCATGAACAAAGCCCTTCCAGTGGCGTTTCTCGTTTGTGATATCGAAGGTGATTGATTTAGTAGGGCTTCTCGCCGATGCTGTCGATGGTGTTAGTGAATTGGCTATGGAGTCAAAGAATCATGGGATGAACTCACTAGTTGCCGGGGGGGGAGTAGCGGGCAACAACGTAGGTGGCACCGGAGGAGTCGGTGGCGGTGGCCATGCCGACCTTGGTGGTGGACTTCCAGACGACCTGGGTGTAGTGTCCGAAGCTCATGTAGTTAGTGGAGCTGATGGTCTCGCCGTTGTACTCGGACTTCTCAGAGACGAAGGCGTTGACGGCGTTGAGGTTGGGGGAGGAGCCGCCGGACTGCATGTACAGGTTCTCGCCCTGGTCGGAGACCTGAGAGTGGGTGAGGGAGCCGACGGTGGTCAGGTGGGTGGCCCACTCCTGGGCGTTGGCGGCGAGGGTCTCGTCCCAGACAAGGTCGGGGGTGCCGACCTCGGCGCGGGCCTTGTTGTGGGCGTCGAGGGCCGCCTGCTGGTCGGAGTCGAGGCTGCTGGAGGAAGAGGCGGCAGTGGTGGCGCCGGCAGCGGGAGCGGAGCTGGTGGTAGCCGGGGCGGCCTCCTCGACGACGGGGGCGGAGGTGGTGGGGACGGCGGTGGGGATCACGGCAGCCGGGGTGGTGGCGACCGGCACGGGAGTGGGCTGGATGGAACCGGAGACGGAGGTCTGGCCCTTGCCCCAGTTTCCGAAGCCGTTCCAGCTCCAGCCGTAGGCCTGGCGCTGGGGTTGCCAGGCAGCGGCGTTGGTGGCCATGGCGGCGACGACGACGGCGGAAAAACGCATCTTGATGGTTGTTTTTGGGAGGGTTTTTGTGTGTGAAATCACCGGGATTCAGCTGAAGAGCTTGGTTGTGTAATGAATGAACGGAGGATGGATCCTGCCAAAGAGCGTCGATAATAAAACCCGAGGGGTGTTGTAAAGGAATGACAGACGCGATAGGACAATTGTACCTTGGTGAGGAGAGAGAAAAAGACGATTGCGAATGAGAGCGAGATCAGGTCATGATATATACCTCGTCGAGTTTGGCAGGGCGAATCTCATGAGGTCGGGATATTTTGCCGCTGCGCCATTAAACATGAGACGAGCGGTGATCTCCCGTATGCAAGCCCTCCACCTCGAAATGATTAAGCCGGACGCGGCGTCTCACCATATTGGCCCTCTCTACCTCTGGAGCCCCGAGAAAGCCTTACGAATCCCTTCCACATACCCTTGGAGCGCTAATCAGAGATGGAGGGGGTCATGTAGGGGGAGGGTTCCTAGCGGCCTCCACATGGGCCAACAACAATAACAAACACGGCAGCTTCTTTTTTTTCGTAAGTGCAAGCGAGAGGAGGGGTGATGGATCAAGGAAGGGGGATCAGTCGAGGCGAGGCCCCCGGCAGCCGAGGAGAAGGAAGAGGAAGAGGAGGTCAAATCTTGGTTTGCCATGTCTGTGTGGTAGGATTCCGACCAGTGTCCAGATGAATGGTTCAACTTGACGGGGGCTAAAGCAGGTCCCATGTCTCACCACCGGGCGAGAGAGAAGACGGGCAAGGGAATAGCCCTACATTATGTCACTTTGCGTGGTTTAAGTGTTTAGTCTCGCTGCCGGTAAATGGAAGGGATCCTACGTGGGGCCTTGCAGGGCGGTCCAGGCCCGAGAAACTGACAGGACACCCCGGGGACGCCCAAGACGCCTTGAGACTTTGTTCATCAAGGGGGGGATAACCAAGAAGAGAGTCCAGAACAACCGGGGATGAAATATGTTCCGCCCGGGGTTCGTTGAATGAAGCGTTGAAAGAAGATGGTGTTGCTCGCCTATGGCCCGGGCCCCGCATTTCATTTCAGTCTCTGACACCGTCTTCCCTTGCCGCTAATTAATCCTGTTACAGAGGCCCTAGAAGCCAACCTCCGAAAGGCTGGCGTCAAGGTTTGTTTGTTATGCTGTCCACAAAGAGTGGGATAAGGCGTCAGCGCCCATGGGCTTGTGCGGCGTGCGGGGTTGCGGCCAATGAAAGCACCCGTGATGATTCTTCTCGTCGTCGGTTTTCTTTTTCGTTTTACCCCTGAATCAGACATTAAACTACCGGCTTGCGTGGGATCGTGGGGCCTGGGCAGTGGGCACAGGCAACTAAAGGAATGTGGGAACGCACAGCAACACGGCGCTCTAATGATGGGAAACTGTGTTTCGTACCGAGACATGGGCATCTCAGCTTTAGAGAAGTAAGGAAGTTTTCGGCCCTAGTAGAGAGGACAAACTTTCCGAAACCAAAGCTTCTCCTGTGGAAGAGGCAGACACACACACACACACACACACACACACAACTGACA
>JABGMY010000586.1:10497-22003 GCA_014705525.1 Colletotrichum sp. HC292
ATCCTGTACTGCCCGTGCCGCCAGCTGAAAGAGCCAGCACGGGCCGCGCGGCCCCGCATTCCCGCGCCGTTGAATCCGTGGTGTCGGGATTCTTGGTTAGGCTCGTGTCATGCGTGTGTGCAACTAAGAAGATGGGCGCCTAGACCGGCCTGTGTGCTTGTATGTGTGGGCGTGTGTGGTTCATCTGATCTCTCTTGCCTTCTCTCCTCGAACTTTCGAGACCTTCACGCGTGGGCCGCACATGTCCAGCACTCTAAATTGCCTTCTGTCGTTAGCCTCACATTGGTGCTACGCGAGATGGGCCCTCCGATGAAGCTAGTCTCCAGAGCTCCGACCAGCCAGACCTTGGACGTTGAAACTCATACGGCATGACTTATGATCTCGTCAGGGTGGGCCACCGAAATTGCCTAATTCGGAGGTGATGAATCTCGCGGACTGTTCCGGCGGGAGCAAAGAGGGCATGCATCTTGCGTCGTCTGTCTCTTTCACCGCTTCGAAGACCAGCCCTAGAGATCTCGTTCTCGACAAGCTGAGCTGGTGGTCATGGATGATACGATGCTGCCAGCCGTAACACCCGGCTGAGATCAGGCAGCGGCGGGGGGCGGGATCCTCCAACCGAGGTTCCCATAGAAAGGCGCTCAAGGGTCACCCCTTTTTGCGACTTGCACGGGGAAGACGGAAGAGCAGAACGGATGTTTGACCAGTCGAGACATTTGTGGCGACTCTTACGACAGTCTTCAGCGTCACTCGATGTCGAATCCCGCAGAGAGTGGCAACACGGCGTCGTCTCCGCCCCCTTCCACGACGGCCCGAGTCAGGAAACCCCCACAAGTGTTCGCGTCCTGCCCATCGCAATCTTTAACCAACAACCGTAACTTGGAAACACGAAGAGACCCAGTTAGCCATTTCTGGAGACTTTCTTTTGCCTCCAAACGTTGTTGATATAATCATCCAGCTATAGAATGAGACGTCGAACGGCCCAAGTCGTCGGCCCCAATTGTCTTCATCAACCTGTTGGCGTCGTTGCTCCAAAAGCTTACGCCATAATCGGACCTTTTTCTCGTTTTAAGCCACGGAATCCTTTCGGATCGGAAATCTCTGTCAGTTGACTTGGAATCCTCCGATCTTGGCGTCAAGCCGGTGTTGGTTCCCGCGGGAGCGCGTCCGTTTCCACCAAGCAGCCCACGCTATTCCTTCGGGATGGCTTCTCAAACACCGCGGCGACCTGCAGGATTTTGATTGGGGGCGCGCAATCAAGATGGAACTCTATGATCAACAAACTTGATAAAATACGTATTTGTTAGGATTATGGATGCAGTTTGTGTGTTTCTTTATGTTGGCAAAAGAAAGTCCTGTAATGAGTGCGCAATGCACACCATCTCGATCCCTGGACCCCTTCTGCTTGCTGTGCTACTTGTGGAGAAGACGGCAGGTGACGTTACACATGTGCATGTTGAAGTTGTCAGAGATGCATGCGGACCATGCTGTACTCCGAATTAGGAACTCGTCCGGGACAAGTAGCCTGTCGGAAGTTCTCGTAGCAAGTGCCGTTGAACCTCCGCAAGTCAAAGTTAGATGTTCCGGCTTTCAGGAGAATCACCCTCCCAGGGTTTGCCTTCTCCTATTACAAGCGCAGCATTTGGCATCAACCTAAATCCCCAAAGCCCGAATGAAGCTCTGCATATCGTCGTATTCGCCTTGTCTCTGCCTCAAGCGTAATTGCTACTCAGCCTGCTGTTCTCACACGAAGAATCGTCTTCGCGGAGGTTCTGCCTTCACATATGGTTCCAGATTTCCGAAACTTCAGGCCAATACTGCGTCTCGAGAACAGGCTCTCCGTAAGTTGAGTAATAACAATTTCCTCGGTACATCCGCTTCGAATGCTGACGATCGAGTAATGCAGGCCGCCATAACCCAGCCCTATCGAAGCGATGTCGCCGCAGACTGAGATCCTTTCTGAACAATTTTCGGGCATCCACAGTGGAATCCGCCAACCACGTGTATCGCGATGTTCACTGCCGATCCGGGCTACTCCCGAGAATACCAAAAAAGTCTAGTTTGTGTGCTTGTCTGGGTTCGCCGGTGCCAGTAGTTGGGACCTGTGCGCGATCCGCGCCGATCGGGGTGAAACCGAGAAAGGAGATTCCGATCGTCGTGACTTCGTGACTTCGTGACTTCGCAAACTTGACGAGAACGTGTTTCTCTTGGAGAAATGCGATTTCACGGTAGATCGGGCCAACAAGGCCAAAAGCGCAAGAAATGCCTGGCCTTGATACACCCGACGTGTCCGCGATAACACTTATCAGCCCATGATGTATCCAACGGTCCCCGTCTTTTTATCTTATCAGCAGTCTACCGGAGTTTAATACCAGATCCTAACTAACTCCGTTTCAAGTCATCCGCCGTTTCTTCTCCTCATCCACTGTCCGACGACACCTCACCTGCTGAACCATTTGCTTCACAAGAGGCGATGCTCCAAGACACCCAAGGCACCCAAGACACGGCCAGCCGACCTTCCCGCCGATGGAGTCGATCGACAAAAGGATGCGTGACGTGCGCGCGGTCCAAGGTCAAGTGCTCAGAGGACCGGCCCATGTGCCAGCGATGCAGCCGCCTGCAGCGACACTGCGAATGGCGCGAACACCATGTTCCCCTTCGAAGGCGTGGACTTGGCTCTGTCAAATCTCGCCTTCAGTATGTGCCTCCTCCGATCCTCCCAGCGCACAGCATCGCCAGTCATTCCGTCCAAGTTACACCCGAAAGCGAAGAAACTTCTGTCGAACGGGAGAGCAGTCCTAGTCAGGCAGCAGTGGAAGCAACCGAATCGATGGCTTCGACTGATCCATTTCTCAACCGCGCCGGAAACACAGACGAGCAAGCGACCATGGCGGCTGCGATTCAGGAAACAGCAGCGCCCCCTTTGGCGACACTGAATGCTCGACACATACCCTCCCGATGCTCAATTCTCTTTGGTCCCTTGGAGCAAGACGCCCTCTACTTCTTCGAAAATGTGTTTTCAAAGCTCAGTCCCAAGACATTTCTCTGGTCCAAGCTCGCCATAGTGCTTCACCATGCCTACGACGACGCCAAAATCATGCACTTGCTGTTGGCTTCTTGTCTAAGTGCCGTCGCTCAGAGCTATTCGGATCATCTGGTGTTGCAGACTGCCAAATCCCATTTCAAAAGGGGCACGACAATTTTTGTCGACGGAATGCAAGAGCATTCGTACAACCACGCGCAAACTTTTATGGCGTTTTGGCTGCTACAGCTGACTTACCGTGCGATTGGGGACGACAAGTCTCGTTCGGCTATGAAGAATCTCAGCACCGCACTAGTTGACTATGCCCACAGACATCACATTCTCGGACTCTTCAGTTCAAACAGGGGCCTCTATGAGAGCCTCGGTGGTAGTGCGTCTTATGAGGGGGACTTCCCCGCTGATTGTCTTAATCCGAAAAAGAGTCTCCTCGCTAGCCTTCTGCTCTTTACGGCGTACGAGGACCTAGACTCTGAGTTTTGTGGTTCCGGAGGACAATTTGCTAGCTTGATTCTTTCCGGCGATGATACATCGCGCTCCCTATTTGCATGTTCTCGGGATATTCATGCTGACTTCTTCGGGTCCTCCTATCCGTGGGAAGAACTCATGGACGATGTGGAGCGGTCGCGGCCACTAGAACGTCACTTTTTCGCAAACACCTGTCTTAATCGACTAAATCGAGCCCATGCATGTGGTATTGATACCGAAGAGCTACAAAAAATAGAAGAAAATCTCCGTAAATTGCGAGAGGTAAGAAGATAGTCTTGCCCAAACCCCGTTCCACGCACTTTGTTTGCACCAGCTGACTTGAAACACCCTCTTTTGGGGCTGCGACAGGAATACTCTGCCATTTTTCAGTTGGCTGAAGCTCCCCATTCAGCCGGGAGAAAGTTGATCGCAACTTCATACAGCATAGTAGCGCATTTCAACGCTGTTCTTGTCTGTGTCCTGGTCGCCATGACTTCTGTCACACCGTCTGAATCACTCCAGCGAGATCTTGTCGTCGCCAAAGACAATCTTCTCCGCGTGACTTTTCGGATGGTAACACACAGTCCGGATCAGCCAGTGATGTGGAGGAATCAGTGGCCAGTGTTTGTAATGGCGAGAGAAACCGACGACGAGATTCATCGGGATTGGCTGCTGCAAAAGCTTGAGAATAGCAGCTACGCCGCGGCCTTGAAGGGCAGCAAGGCGCAAGATTTCAACTTCTCAGCCTCGAGATGATTAGTGCTCTGCTTCGAAGCGTGTTGCTCAAAGGAGACACTTTCCGACTGCGTCGTCTTGATGCGTCTCAATTGTCAAGATACCACGCACATATGCTTCATCACCTTGCTTCTTGTGAGCGCATTGATTCTGTTTGGCTTAGAGTCTTTGAGAAAATGTCTGCGAAAAGTGTCAGGCTCACTTTGGGCCGTCGTCTTTCAATCATTTTACAAGGTACACTTCTAACGTCTCATTCTCCACAACTGATCAAGTGATCTTGAACTTGGCAATTACCGGATAGTTGCACTACTGGAGTCCAAGGGGTCTCATACGTGTATGCTGTTCCGTAGACCACATGTGCTATCGATCGGGGCGCAGCTATCACTACATGGAGATGGTGGCTCTAGGAGAGAAATAATATGAATCGCGGCTGACCATCCGAGATAAGCAGTCCGCTCTTAAAGGGGTATTTGCTGAAGTGATCTGAACAACCGGGAGTGCTTCCGGTCTCTCATGAGTCAGCTACCCAGGCGATCGCCATCTTGAGTCATGGTCCAGGGTGAATGGGAATGCAGAATCGAATACCTTATTATTCGTCCTTCTGATAAGTGTTGTGGTGAGTAATGTCAACATGTCGGCCACTGCCGTCCAGACGTTAGGCGGTTCTCGTCATCAATGGCCTTGAAGAGTAAAAAGAGTCTCGCAGGCGAAGTTCTCATATAGAATCCATCACATGTGTTGAACTTTCCATTCATAGATGAGGATGAACAAAGCTGTGCTCATAGATGACTAGAGTATCGTAATGGGTTGTTGAGTTTTGAAGCTGCTTGAGAGTGGGAATGCTGGCTTTAAGAGGTGATCATCAAGGACCAAGGTAACGCAGTAATTCATAAATGATGCCGAACGAAAGAAAGAGTGGCGATTGGCTAGAACACGAATCATACGGCCGGCACAGGTGGGATAGTCTTACCACACGCCGCTTGCAAAGAGAAACTATCCCGCCGGCTCCTTTAGCGATGAATACTTCGTATGTTATGCTTTCGGTCTACGCCGAAATATCAAGTTGTACAGACATTTGGTGTCCCCTAGAATCGACTTTATGCTTTAAAGATCGCGAGTTCGCACTGACTGGCAGCACTCACTTCGAACTTCGTGTCTTTTCACAGAAGTTGTTTCTTTTACTCTCCGACATTCGAAAATTCGTCAAGATGAAGTACAGCCATATCATCATCCTCGCTGTTAGCCTAGTTGCGCCCACGATGGCAGCTTGGTGCAATTACGGCACCTACAACCCAGCCCCTCAGAGCCAAGACTGTGGCCCAGTAAGGAAACCTCACTGACACGATCTTTTTGAGAGTCATAGCTAAATAGTGTTATTCCCTAGAATTATTACTTTTACTGCGTATGATTCCAGATTTCTCTTGGAATGGGTTTAGAGTGACTTGTCTCACTAATGCAAACTTCCAGTGTGGCGAGGAACACTCTGACGACCGCCCGATTTGGCGCGGGGACTGTTCATCTCCTCCCTCTCACGATGGTTGCGGTCCTGGGGCTGTAAGTAAACTTGCAGATAAGGCTGACAAAAGATTGGTACTAACTATTTTCTTCAGGTGGTTGCATGCGTATGACAAACCTCCGAGGTGAGACTCCCTCAGGAACGCCGCAGTCGCCACAAGAATCACCGACATCTACAAACAATGGTCAGCAATTTCCCTTGCGAGTATGAAACCAATGTGAAGATAACTAGACTGACCGCTATCGCGAGAAACTAAAAGTTCCATCTCCAGCCCGCTGCAGCCGCTAGGTAGCTCCCGACGAGAGGTCCGATGGCCGGGCCAAGTAGGACGGGAAGGTTCCAGAGAGCGAGAGCTTTCCCACGCTCCTCTGTTTTGAAGATATCAGCTACACTCGCAGGACCAAGTGCCAAAGGGCTTGGTCCCACGAGGCCAGTGACAAATCGGAAGATAATCAGCATCGGCAAGTTCGTTGACAGCGCGCAAGCTACGTTGCTAATAATGAATTAAACAGAGTTGACGTCGTAAATAATGAGCCTTCCATACATCTCGCTCATCGGTGCGTGCACGAGGGGCCCAAAGGCATACCCAAGAACGAAAATTGATACACTGAAAGCTTCGAGGTCGGGGTTCTCCGATTGATGAAAATCTTTCATGGCGGAAGCGGTGCTTGGGGCAAACATAGAAGAGCCAAAAGGGCTTCGCATCACGTTAGCTCCGTATGTGACGACGACCGATCGACTTACGAAATGAGTGTCAACAGAGAGATCAAGAGAACATTAGTCCACTTCTTGCTGCTCGACCAGTTACACGGCAATCGTGCATCGCTGTCATTTACTTCAACTGCGTATTCTGACCGCATCGGCTGCTGGCCTTGTCCCATAATTGTTTGTCTTTTCCGGTCAGTTTAGAATGATGACAATAAGCTTGCGTGCGGCCAATCGTGTAGAGGTGCCGTCGTAGAAGATGAACATCAATATAACAAAAAAGAGGAAGCCGATCCAGGTTTGGATTTCTTTGGCACGATTTAATGGCCACCAACTTTGAAGCCAGTCTTGGTATCCCAACCTAATTATACGGTAGTCCATGGTTATTATGCTGGACAAACCAAGTCTTACGGACTGCACTTGACAATGATGCCACGCTATTGAGGTCACACTATTCCCAGTTGATCCAAAAAGAACCTGTCAGCATGTCTCGGACTAGCATTTCTTAATTCCGGACCAAGGATGACAGCGTCTTATCGTGATCCGCAATGGGACCCACAAATGACTGACTTCCATGCGAGTTGCTTCATATTACGTCTTCCTTTCTCCACTGCCTAAACCGTTCTTGCGACTTCCCAAGTCACAAGCGCAAGAAATATGCAAATACAGAACCCGAAGGTAGACCTCTGATTAGTGGTAAGGAATAGGCACATTCTTCCCTTGAACCTGGCTGCCCTGCCGAAACCCCGGAACGCCTCAATGAACAAGGATTGTTACTCCAATTTGGGATGCGCCAATGGAGTTATCGGTCTTCTTTCCTGCGCTGGGTTGCGATCCATCTTGTTCGCGGTCTTGGGGGAAAATAATTTAAGTGTCTATGTCTCAAAGTAGAGTTATGCCTTCACTCGGAATTCATTGCACGAGCACATATTTGATTGCAGCTTGTGTATATCGGGGTTTCTGCCAAGCTCCCTAACTGCAGGTGGCTTATAACTTCTAAAACCAAAGAAACAGAGCGAATAGGGATCAAATCTCATAACATATCACCCTTACGCGGAGATTAAAAAATTTAAGGAGGAAACATATGACAAAAAGTACTACTAGTATTGTAGCTATGACTCTAACTTAAACACCTTTGCCACAAGAGCACAGTTTCTTAATAATCGTGCTGGTCCTGGGGGAATCCTTTACAATGAAAGACATCTCCTCCTCGTAAGAAATCTTCCGTCTTCTCTCCGCCACTGTTTCTTCGAACTCGCGTTGAACTTTGGAGGCAATCTCATCGTCGGTCAGGACAGCCCAGGCAGATCTCGCCAGAGCCTTGGCAATAACAAGAGTGCGTTCGTGAGCCGACTCGGTTCCAGCAGCTTCTGTGAAACCAACGGTGTGATTGCTCTTCCCTTCCTTGGCCTCAATACCGTAGACGGGGTGGATGACAGGGACACAACAGCCGACGTTTCCCTGGTCAGTAGCGCCAGAGATAACCTCCTTCGTGCTCACGTCGCACCACATGGGTATGCCCAGGTCTGCCGCAGAATCGGCAAAGACCAAAGAGAGTTGCTTATTCGGACGCATGGGAGCGTAAAAAACATCATACTGCACCTGCATCTTGCAGCCTGTGGCTATAGCGCCAGCCTGAAAATTCGCAACGACACGGTTTCGCAGCTCCACGGTTTCCTCGATGGTTGGCGCACGCACAGCATATTCAACTGCAGCGAAGTCGGGGATGATGTTGCTCTTGATGCCAGCATCAGTGAGGATGCCGTGGACGGTGGAATTCTTCGTCATTTGCTGCCTAATCATGCTGACACCATTGTAGCCGAGAACAGCGGCGTCAAGAGCATTCACACCCTCCCAGGGTGAGGCGGCTGCGTGGGCAGCCTTGCCTTCGAACTGGATCTTGAAGCTCGTCGTTGCGACATGGTTGACGAAGGCGTTGCCATGTCGCCCTTCGTTGCCGTAGGCAAACATAGGAGCCGGGTGAGCCATGACGCAAGCCGCAGCCCCGTCATAGGCGCCCTTGCCAACGAGCATGCCCTTGCCGCAGCCACCTTCCTCAGCTGGGGTACCAAGAAGTCTCACCCGTCCAGGATTGCCAGAAGCCTTTAGAGCGGCAACGGTGGCAATGAAGCCCGCCAGGGATGCAGTTGCGATGAGATTATGGCCGCAGGCGTGGCCAATGCCAGGGAGCGCGTCGTACTCGGCATTGAAGACCACCAAACGGCCGCCATCCCCGTACTCGGCCTCAAAAGAGGTAGGAATGCCGTATGCGTGAGGAGTGACTTTGAAGCCAAGCTTCTCCATTGCCGTGACGAGGGTATCGTGGGCGTGGTGCTCCTCATAATTCAGCTCAGGATGCTGGTGTATCTGACATGCCGAAGCCAAGGTCAGTCGGAATATTTACACAAACGGTGGCAAACGGGGCGGCTAACATCCAAGTCCAGTTCTATTAATAATATTTTGGCATCATTGATGGCAGAGTCCATTGCAGCAGCAATTTCAGGCGTAAAGGTAACCATATTGGAGACGAACTGGGACGTTGAAGAAACGACACGCATGTTGGGTTGATGGACGGAAACGGATTACTAGTTAGCTGCCGCTCTTGAAATGGGAACAACTGAATGATTGTTACACGTTGCGGCCCGTTGATCTTTAAGTAATTTTTTCAGTATCAGCAAAAATGTGATGAAGTGAAATAACCTGATGTATTCTCGTAAGTGTTCTGAAGCCCGATTATGACCTGGCATATCGCTCCGGATTGTCGTCGGGATAGGACCCACGCTGCGAGGTCCGGGGACCCCAGCAGAGTATTCGCCGATGACTGGACAGAATTGCCGACGAAGACTATCAGAAATCCCAAATGTCTTCGCCTCCAGCTTCACTACTGCCTTATCTTCTGCTATCATTTTCAAGATAACTGATCGTCGGATGGAAACCCGTCGATATCTTTTGGTCGCCATGCACATACTTGCCAGCCTCTGAGTGGAAATTCTGTCAAGGTCCAGGCCACTTCCTTGAGACGAGACACATGCCTAATATTACTACTTGTAATATTACTATTAAGATTAAGATAACGCGCCGAAGAAGTCGTGCAGACAAAACTGAACAGGAATAGAATGACAATAGAAGCAATACTCCCAGCCGAAGCTGCAGCTAAAATTCATCTCCTAGGCGCAACCCATTGATCTCAGAAGAGCAATACTCAATAGTCAGGCTAGTGAAAACTAGCGAAAACCCAACCCGCTCTCCAGGCCTAGACCAGACCCTTCAGCGAGTATCCCAACGGCATGCCCACAAGGTATTTCTGCTTGCTGGTAGCTTGTCCTTTGTCGTCCATGCCCTGAGCTCCAAGTATCTGCACGCGCGCCTCTTTCTGAAAGACGAGAACAATATCAGAGCCGCCGAACAAGAACTTTGAAATGGGCTGGCCCTTCTTGACATGGTCACCCTCGGACACGAGGGTCACGACGGAAGAGACCTGAGCCATGCCAACGGGCAACACTGCGACATAGCCGAGGAGATCATTGTGGATAACAATACACCCGCGAGACTGGAGGAACTGGTAGCCTGCGTTATCGGGCGCGTTGAGGGTGCCTGCGAGACCCTTGCCGGGGTCTGCCTGCGCTTCGCACGGGCCGAGGCTGCGGTGCTGATGCAGGATGTTCTTGCTTGAGTCGTTGGGGTCTTCTATGACTGTCACATTGAGGTAGTTGAGACCCGGAATGACCTTGGATTCGACAACCTTGCCAGCGACGGGGGCATGCTGCCTATGGTAGTCGAAAGTGTTGAGAAAGGCATGCATCCATACGCCTCCCTCGAAACGATCTGCGTACGAACATTCATTCAAGAGGGACTTGATGGTCCAGTCGAGCCCCTTGATTTGCACGATGTCCTCTTGTGTCTCGGAGTCCCGAGTAACCGGCCAAGCGCCGTCGAAAGTGCTGTCGGCAGGGAAGACAACTACACGATTGTAGTTCTCTCCGTCCCTTTCGCGATCGCCCGCGCTGATGGGTCGCATGCCTTTTTTGAGTGTACGGGAAAACATATCATTGAATGTTCTCCATCCACCCTTCGGCTCGTAAGCCTCGGCAATATTGAAAAGAGGCGAATCTTTGAAAGATTGAATTGCTTCGCAGGTGATGGATTCATCAGTATCCATCCAACTGCCGATTCTTTTGGAGAAGTTGACGAGCCAACGACTCAAGGACGGAAGTTCTTTCCCCACCGAGTCAGGGCAGATGGGCAAGCTGTACTCAGGTTTATCGAGAGGGCACTGGTCAAGGATAACGTTGAGCATGCACAATGCGTTGTATATGAGTTCGCATCGCAGGTTTCTTTTGGGACCCATCTCAGCATGCCGCTGGCAAACATAAGAAACGTGTGGCCGTCGACGATTCCCCAGTCTTTCATCTGGTCGATTTTGAGTTTCCAGCCTTCCCGAACAGCGTGGTTCAGCGGAGCGAGATCGTTGTTGAAGACATCGTGAACGAGGCTCTTCTGAATCCACTCGTCGACTTCTCGAGGGAAGTTGAATGGACGAGGATCTTTCGAAGAATCGGACAAGGAACCCATTGTTTTGGCGTGCAGTTGTGATGTTGCGAGAAAAGATCTTGGTGGAAAATAGAGAATAAGAGAAGTTGATGAGGAACGAGAATCAAGCAGAAAAGGCCACGCAGTCACTCTTGATTTATAACATTTTGCTGAGGGGAGCTTTCTGTAAATTTCGCCCATACTCAAATGTCACCAAGATGCTAAAATAGAGTTGGCTCAGCCGCTCGTATGGCGCAGCTGACCTACAACTGAAAACAAGCAGTGGCGTGAAGTAGCACAAGCCATGTGTCGTGCAAGCGCTCATGCCTCAGCCCAAATTCCCATCAGTCGTTCGAGAACCACTATTTTGCTGCAAACGGAATGTGATTCACCAAGCCTAGCTGTGCTCCAAGTGAAACATAATTGTTGTTGTTGTTGTATTTAACGCCGTGGCGGCAGGGGCGCAACCGCCCCTGCGGCCGACCTCCCGAGGGGTATATGGCGTGGAGGGCCGC
>JABGMY010000587.1:0-16883 GCA_014705525.1 Colletotrichum sp. HC292
ACGAGGGCAGAGACAGGGACGGGGGACGAGGGCAGAGATAGGGGTGAGGGACGAGGGCAAAGATAGGGGGGAGAGACGTACTCCGAAAGCTGGAAATGGGGCCCAAAGTCGAAGTAGCTGACCGGTGTATCGTTGCCATCATTCATCTTCTGCGTGAACTCGTCTTGTGAGTCGATGGTGACAACACGTACGAAAGGCTGCTTGACGTTCGGGTTCGGGGTCACGAAGACGCGCGGTGCGAGGGATTCTTCAGCTAGGTCGATGACCTCAAGACCAGATGTGAGGGATTCTTGGGCTGCCTCTCCTGGGTCTGGGCCGTCGGAACGCGTTGCGGGGTTCTCTTCGTTGGCCGCCGTGGCCTCTCGACTCTCACCTCGCTGCGCAAGATATTCGCCGGCCGCCGCCGTTGGCTCTGGGCCGTTGAAGCGCACTCGTTTTCGGTTCGGCTGTATCGTGCCGGACTCCTTGTCGGAGATGAACTCTTCGGCGTCGTAGTAGAAGGAGTCGGACGAGGCGTCAGAACCTTCAGGGGATCGAGCTCGCTTTCTCGACGTGCGGACGGAGTCGATGTCCTCCTGCACTGCTGCAGCCATTGGTGCATCCTGCTCCCTTACGATATCGACCTCCCTGGTATGGTTGAGCAAGTCGTTTCTAGAAAAGTGGTCTCTCCCTTGAACCGTCTGGGCTTGAAACTGTGAAACTTGCAACATTGGTCCAGGTCCAGCTTGTGTCGTAGTGGCTGCCGAGTTGGACATTTGCTGCAGCTTCATCTCGCACCGCTCTCGTTCGCTCATTGTCCGCCAACGTTGATTGTGTGCTTCGCGCCAAGCAGAACTTTCAGCGAAGCTCAGCCCTTCGGGAGGGTGTATGCCACCTCTCCCCATCACACCACCGGAGGGGATCCGTTTGCCCGTCAATGCGCCCGAGTCGGATGGACGGACTTCAATCTCCCTGAGCACTTGCTGTTGCATGCGAACACGTTCCCTAGGTTTCATCTCCTTCCATCTTTGGTTATGAGCGAGGCGCCATTCGTGAAGCTCCTGACGACTAACGAGCGCAGCCGGAGCTGGGATGCATCCATCACCACGGAAGGAAGGGTGGAACTTCATTTGCACTTGACCATCGGTTAAAGCGGCGATCCGTTTGGACTCCAGCGCAAGCTTGATCTTCTGCTGACGATCCAGGTTCTTAAACCTGTTGAGCGTGGTGGCCGAATCTGCCTTCTTCTTCTTCCACCTCAGTCCCGGCCTCGTTCTCTGTGCGAGGGGTGGCGCGCGGGGGAGCACCGAGATATTCGCCTGACCAGAAGGTGCAGTCGCATTGGGTACGGGGTCACTGCCGTTGTTTTCGTTGTTGCTGTTAGCGCCGGCCGGCGTCCTCGAACGTGTATTCATCCCATGCGTGTTAATCGGTTTCTTGCGTCTCGTCGTAGTAGTTCGGGGTCAGGATCGGGTTCGTGGTCAAGATCGATGGTGTCGACGGAGGTGAAAGTGGGAAATCGACGTTGCCAAGGATTTGGAAACATACAAGAAGTTGCTGAGAATTCGAGTGGTTCTTTCCTTTCGGAGTGATGTTCTTGGGTCGTTCCTTCCGCGAGTGTCTAGGTCCGCGTCAACAGTCCACAGAAGTCCGACGCGTGTCAAAAAATATTTCCAACTGTAAAAATATGTATGTTGCCGTTGATTACGATTAATTATAGCCTGTCTAGACCGGCGATCTCTGTTATCTTTGTATAACCCGTCCCAGCTCATGACGAGCTCTTCCCGCGGTGCCCACGCACATTCACAGGCATGAAGATCGGAGGTCATTAATTTCTAGCTCAAGCGGCATTATTTGGTACCAATGGTACCCAAGGGCGGAAGTTTCCCTCGATTTCCTTTCTGTAGAAGAGCTCGCAGTGTTGTTCTTTAACATACGTTACATAAATGAGGTCATAAATCTGTGCCTTCCTTGGGCTTTACCCTCAACAGTCAGGACCTCAGCTGGGCTGCTATAAATGGAGATACTGCCTAATAATACTATATCTGCGCCGTTATACTTTCCGTGTACTCAACCACTTATTTTGCGGATGACAGTGACAACGATCACGACAGGAATGACGATGGCGGCGATAGTAACGACGTTGGTGACGACGATGGTGACGACGACGCCTAAGACGACGACGACGAAGGTAAAGCAGATGTAGATGTATAATCACAGGAATGGTAGTTACTCTAGCACAGGGAAACTAAGCGGTCTCTAAATCGAAGGTCTGGAATGAGTAATCAGACACCAGTCAACGGATATACGAAGGAGCTCTTGTCGATGATGATACTATAAATCCCATGCTGCATCATCCTGACCGTCTTCAGCAAAACTGCCGAGAACTCCCTCTGCGCTCTAGCATCAAGTGAACTGGTTTAATTTCATTACCGCATGGGGTTCATAAATCAGTACTATATTAAATGCAAAAATCAAACTCGCAACATTGCCGTAGGCTTAATTTTCGGACTCACAATCTTGGCCTAGGGACTTCGGAGAATCATCCGACAGCTTCAACAGCGCGAAATCCTGCGCTTCCTCGTCACAGAAGATATAAAATAAGCGCGATACTTTCATTTCATCTTACATATCCAATGCTCAACTTTCAAAGCGCATCTTGTTATCCTTCTCGACAGCATCTTGCCAAAGCGTACACATCACACTGTCCGTGAGCTGGATGTCAGTGTGTTGTAATGCCTGTCAGACTCTTTGACGTATATGACACTCGCTTTGACACCGGCCCATTGCGTCGGGGCCACTTCCGCGCATGAAATACGCCGGTTGACAGTTGGTTGCACAGCCTCGAAGCCAACTTGCTGTTGGAGCAATTACTTGTCAAAAACCGGGCAGATGGAACGGCTGCAAGGACAACACGTCTGATGGGTGGATGATGTGGGATCATTACACGTTGCATTAGCTTCAAAGTTTCTGAGTTTCTGTCAAATTTCTAGAACGGGTTAGTCGGGAGCTCAAAGCCTGCATGACAGGAGGATAGTTCGATGGCCTGAGAGCTACCCAATAGTCAAGCCATCCTTATTCCTCTAGTTGGCGCTTCGTCCAGCGGGGAGTTAATGCCCGCCGTAGCCAAATGCGGCGGGGGTTCACGTCGGAATGGTTCCTAATTGAGAGTTCCTTGAACCGTTAAAGGTTTAGCTTACGCTGAGCAAAAAAGGCTTCGGCATTAGTAGAGAACCACACCACATCAACTGCTACCGCCTTCCGGGCACACATGTGGAAGTGCGGAGAGACACAGAACCCCTCATCTAGCCGTCAACTCTGTTTAGTGAGCAGAGCATTGCAGCGCTAGATTTTGACGGGTGTCATGACGGAAAAGCTTTCTGCCCCCGTCAAAGTCAGCCTATGGGAAAACCGTTGCCAAGCAGCACGTCCCACACGGGGTCAAAGACATCGCCAAGACATCATCCGGCACTCAATAGGTGATAGGTCGAGTGAAGTCTCATAAGCCGCAACGCCAAGCCGACAATGACGGCAAGAATACCCTGACAGTGACCAGTATAAAAACCTTTACTCCATAAACATGCGACGTATCGCCGGGATCAGAAGGGTTGACCCCTGACAGCACAGCCCAAACAGGGCCACACACCTGCAAAGGCAAAGATAACCGATGCTAAAATCTGCCCTACACCGGTCGTTGGGCTGACGTTGGTCAGGGACGTGCCTGCTGTTTCGTAACGGCCCGGTCCCTAGAAACCAGGGCGATCTCGTTGGCTGGAGTCTCAGCATCGTTGCAGCCGGGCTTTACGCTTTTTGCCTCTAAAGCAACTCTGATTGGTAAGCTTTGCGCTTGGTTCATGGCTCGCGCCGGGGGTACGCCCGGTGAGAAAGTCTGTGAGAGCCTTTGGAAAAGGCTGACTCGAACGGTTGGTTGCGAGGCTTTCGGGCTCACGATAGTTGGCAGAGGCATCAGTGATGGTAAGAGTGAGACGTCCTGAGAGCATCGTGAGTTGCCGTTGGACGTAGCTTGATGAGTGGCAGCGTCGGTTGACTGCGGGGCCTCTGCGACTCACTTCGACAAGTCCATGACAGCTTGCGCGAGGAAAACAGAAGTCAACGAGGTGAGGTATGATCAAAACGCCACTGGGGATGTTGCGAGTTCCCGAACAAAACATCGGTTCTCAAGTATACACTGTAGGTCTCTACGCCGCCACAGTTGGCAATAGGAGTAGTTCTCATAGCTGAGACATCAACGTCACCTTGTTCGCACTACAATTTCATACTGAACTGCGAAGACTTGGTTGATAGATAATATAATTACGGTCTGTTTTCGGTGGCCGTAATACTCATAAATGCTGTCTGCATGATGCTGTCTCGTTCACGAGGGACTCGAGGGCGAATGCGAATTAGTTCGATTCGATTACATGGCCTCCACAAATTTTCCATCCCCGTCTCCCCTCGCCCTCACAACATCGATCCTCTCTCCAGTCTCCCTTCCTTTGCCCTCGTTCAATCCACGCCTTCAGGCCCTCCCATCCCCTGCATATCTTTTCTCTTTCACTTCACCACTTCACTTCCACCTCCGGCACAATTGCCACTTCTTGACATCTGCCAATCTGTAATCCCGCCGCGAAACCCAGCGCGGCCGTCGTACCTGACCATCAACTACGCAGAGAACGCAGCGATGGCCCCGTCAATGGCTTCAGTGAGTTGACCGGTGCTCTGCTGAGCAATCGGGCGCGCGATCGCAGGCACCTTAGCAAGGAGAGTGTCGCCGAGCTGTCCGCTGCTAGCCTTTTGCTGCTGAAGGGCATCCCTGACGACTGGTGTGACTCCGAGCTGGTCAAATACGGGCTTCTTTTGGGCGAGATCGCCGAGGGTAGTCTGGACCTGCTCAACGAGACCGGTGGCAGTCTGCTGGAGGCCAAGAGCACCGAAGAGACCCAAGTTGTTTGCGCCATCAATCGTAGATGTAGCGGAGCCGAGTGCGGTCTGCGCACCTTGAGCAGCGTTCAGGACGGCGACAGCGGTATTGGGGTCGGAGGCGGAGAGGCTCTTTACAGCCGTATCGAGCTTCTGGAGGGAGCCTCCAACCATGTCGAGGGCCCCGGTGATAACATCGCGTTGGCGAGGGAAAATTGGCGAAGCGGTGATGGCCCACGCCTGGAGGGCGACGATGAGAATCTGGAAAACGTACATTATTCGGTTGAGGTTGAGAGTTGTTGATTAAGTTACTACGATCGAAGAGATAACAGATTCGAAGGGCCGCTAGCGGTAGAGTGGATTTGAATAGTGTGGAGAACGACGACGATTAGGAAACTCGAACAGGAAATGGAGTGTGGCTGTTGCACGATTTTATGACTATCTGGGTTCAACTGGGCAAGGCTATTCAGCGCCTGCTTTCTCCCTCTACTTTCCTTTTCGGGACAGTCTGGGGCGTTGAAGCTTGAGTGTAGGATGTGTGTGGCCGGTAGCTACTTTTCTCCTTAGAGTTTCCTTTTTTGGGTAGTGAGACGCAATGGAGGTTCTTGGTGCTGTCCCTGGCCGCATGGTGGTCCTGATTGGGACAGCTCGAGGAGACAGCTTGGCACGGCAGCGCCCAAGCAGGCTGCAGTCTACATTCCGGCTCCGGACGTCTAACGGTCTGCTCCCCAATGAGGCAGATGGCAGCAAGCAATAACTCGGATGAGTTATGGAATGCTGCCGTTGAGCGGGATGACATGTGTAGCTTGAGGGATCACCCTTGACGTCTATCAGGAACTGTATAAGCCACTGGGTCGTCTTTGTGCCTACATCTCTACGACGGGGACTAGTGCAATAAGCTCACGAACGGGATGCCTAGTAAGTTGCGGGGGAGCCAATTAACTTCATTCCTTCGGGGAATCTTCCCGCTTCATTGGAGGCTCTGCCAGGGGCACAGGCTGTTGATCAGCTGGAAATTGCTGCCCGCGACTGGTCGTAGTATCAAAGCTGAAACGAGTTGTTGCGCGGACCGGCCGTTGTTCAGTCGAAACACAAACAGAGTTGTGCTCATGATGAGCCAATCGCAAGTGAGAATGTCGCGCCTCGCCCGCTTATCTTCAATAAAATGGCACAGAAAAATGCCAACGACCTGCCAGAATGCCAACGGGACGATACGGTGTCACCGCCTCGGCAAGACTATGACGCTCGTGATTTCGGCATGGCTGTCAAGTTTGTGATGATGGCCAAGCTGCCGGGTTCCGGTTTACAACCTTCAGCCCTTGCCCTTCCCCTTCGCACTCGCTTGTGTTTCTTTTGACAGGCTGGCAGCACACCGAATATGTCGCAATGTCGGGTGAGCTCACCTGATATACATCGAACACATGGCTGGCCTGATTCCTTTCCCCCAGCGGCTCCCACGGACATCCCATGTATTACCAGATATGGACGACGATGTATGCTTGAATCAGCCAGTCTCTCGTCTAAACTCGTGCAGCATCAGTGCGGGCAGACTTCATTAAGCGCCTTATAAGGACTTATCCGGCATGGAAGATCAACCGGGACGGGTATCGACGAAGCTTAATGGGCGCGAACGGTTTGTAGATCTGCGGGAGAAGCCCCTGAGACTAGCCTAAAGTAGCATTTTCTTTCATCGCACAGGCACTATTGACAGGATCGCGATTTTGTTCCTCTATCAGCATTTCTTTTATGCATTAAGTTGTGCATGTTATCTAACTGCCCAGCTACGAACATTTCTTGTTCCGGATGACGGCTCATGATTGGTGCGTTTCGTTCGTTTTTGACAAGCCAAGAATGCCCCTGGACATGATCGTGAACGATTGACGAACACTCCTATTGGTAGTCTTTCTTGAACACTGTTGTACTTATGGGGCTTCCTGGTCAATCGTGCAGCTGTCAAAGATTTCCAGGTCGGTTTCGGTTACAATGGGTGATTACTTCAATCGCGCGAGTTGCAGTGCGTCGCCACATCAACCCAAGATGTTCTCATTCATCCTACTGCTCATACGGATAGCCTTTGGAAGACCTTTCATGAAATTACCGGATTAGGTGTTATGATGGCTGCTCAGGTACTCAGGACCGAGCTTTATGATGCTACCCTGGAAGAGTTCAATCTTCGCATACTCAGACAGCGGCTAATTAGAGCCGGAAATCAGACAAAGTCTGGATGGCTCTGGGGTTTTGGTAAACTTCACTCATCCCCAGATTTACGAATTTCTGCCCAGAGAATTCAACGGGGGCCTTGCTTTTGGTGTAATCACCAATGTTCGTCCTGACTGTCGTTTCATCACTAGCGTCTCACATCGTTGGCTATCATTCAGCATCCTTCTCCTGTCCTGTACAACCACTGAAAATACCTAATTTTTATTGCCGTCACTTCGGAAAGCCTACAGATCGTGGAGGGGAAGCGCATGTGTGAATGCACTGTTGTCTGCGTGCCGTTTTTGTAAGAGATCTCCCGAGGGACTTCGAACTAAGACACGCATGTCTGCTACCACGGAGGCCAAGTCTTAGGACCCAGAAAGCTCGTTCACAGTCCCTTGGGCTGAATGATGGATAACGGCCGCACGAGCCAAAGGCAAGTATCCACATCAACGGGGTGACATCGTCAGATCGGAATGCAAAGATCCACAACTAGACAAAGTGAGAGTTCAGACAGGAGCTGTTCGATAGTGTCTTCGGGGTCCAGTGAAATGGGCAGAGTCAGTAACTCGGGAGATTCTAATGAAGTAATTTTCGTCGTTGAACATAACATGAACCTTTACCTTGATTAATTCCGAAGCCGAACGGTTCTGAGGTGAACCGTGAAGTTGACTCGTACTGATTACAATCCTCCCGACTTGCTGGAGTCCTCACGAGCCAATCGCAACTTGCCGGCCGGCGGGAGCCGGGCCTGTGCCGTAAACAATGAAACTGGATGGCGCCGGGCAGTGGCCACAGAGATGAGACTCAGCCGCCACCAAAATCTTACCCACCTGTTTGAAGGTGATACTGAGACTGTGATGATTCTAGACCATCTCGAAGCAATCAGTCTCTCATTGTCCTGTTGTTTTCGCTGCTCGTTTCCGTCATCAAGAAGTACCTTACACTTTACTAGGGAACAAATCTTCCGACTTGTTCGGTAGTGGCAAATGACTCGTACCGGCGGTATTGCGGCCGAAATGAGGTTAGAAAACGGGAACGGTCGTAAAATCTCAGGAGCATGGTAATGAAGAGGAATGGACTCGTGCAACCGAGTCCCAAGTACAGTATGAGCCAGCTGATCATCTTGTTCCAATGAATAAAAGTCGTAAGCTATTCACTTCAGTTCGCTGCCATCGTTGAATTGTTCTCCTTGTTGCGCAATAAGGAAAACACAACCACCTTCGCTCAATAACTAATCTCAATCTATCAACCAACATTCACAACTGTGGTTTGGGTAGCTGGAGGTAAACTGTCAAGAACATGCTCTGATTTTATAATCATTGTTATTACAAGAAATCTATGGTAGTAGTTATCCACGGTTGAGTAAGTGCATGCCTACCAAGCCAAACCATTCAAACGTGTTGACCTTTTAGCTAACGCCTCCCTCATTCCAACACCGCCTTTGGGGATGGAATAGGATGCTTCCAACTCACACGACCCTTGATCGGCTCCTCTCCCGGAACGTAGTCGAGCACTAGAGCCTGTCGAATACCATTCGCAGCCAGGGTATTGATCATTAGATACTCAACCCAGCCGGTCGACATCACATACTTGGACATGACATAGTGGGGTGTACTTGCCCAAGACTGCATACGGGTGAGTTGAGCTGACTGGGAAGCCTCAGGCTTTAGCATTCCCTTGCGAGCCTCTTGGTATCCCTTGAAGACTTTGCTGAGAGTCGAGATGCCTGGCTTCCCACTGGGATCCGAGCACACTGCTTCACGCAGACCGTTGCAAAGCATGACAACATCTTGAATGCCGTTGTTGAGACCCAAGCCAGCGTTAGGAGTGAACTTGTGGCAGGCATCTCCCACGAGAACGATGCGCTCCCAACTCTAGTTGGTCAAATGCCTTCCTCAAGATTCGCCATGCCGGTTGTGACTCTCCTCGCCCACAGATCTCTTGCGTAGAGAGTCACATTTGCCGGAAAGTCTTTGAACCCATCTGCAAATGCTTCGATGTCGACTTGGGTGAAGGAAGTTCGTTGAGTCGTTGGCTCAGGGAGCTTTTGGTACAGAGACATCCAGCCGCGCTCCTTGCCAGTGATGTACATCAGGCTGCGGTCCTTGTGTTGGGTGTCGTAGTTCTGGCCATGTTCCGCGGGATTCTTGAAGCTTGCCCACAGGCATCGGTAATGCGCTTGGAATGGGACCTCGGCATCCCAGTCCTGGGACGGGTTTGCACGGAGGGCGAGCTGTCTCATGCATCGCCGTGTCTTGCTGTGGACACCGTCCGCACCGATCACGATAGACCCTTCGTATGTGCTTCCGTCAACAGATGTAACCGTCACACCGCTTGGCCCCGATTCAATGCCATCCAACTTCTTGCCTAGAAGGACTTTCTCCTTCGCCTCATCTGGGAGACTGTCGTAGAGGGTCTCGACCAACTGAGCTCGATGAAATGCCACGGGAGCAAGACCATGACTTGGAAAGTAGTATTGTCAGCCAAAGTATGCGATTTAAAGGTGGGCGAAACTTACTTCTTGCGCATGTTCTGGATATTTTTGCTGTGCTTCATCTCGTGGCGGTAAAAGTCGAAGGACTTGGTGACACTGATTTCGCATCCAATCTCCATCAATCGATCGAAGATACCGCACTGATGCATGATCCGCATACTCGGCGACCAAGAACAAGGCTCGCGCCGAGATCTTCAACAATGTTGGGTCTTCCCTCCAAGACTATGAAGTCTATGCCTGCCAGGTGAAGGGCATGGGCTGTCACGAGTCCTGAAGGACCTCCGCCGATGACGATCACTTTGAAGTTGCTTACCGGCATACTTAGGTCTGTTCTCTGTGCTACTTGTTGATGCGAGTGCTGATGACGATGATGATCGATGAATGATGATGATATCCGTACAACTATCCAGCTTCGACATCAATGATATATACCATCTAGTGAACCCTCATACTTCATCTTGCGGGCCATTACATCTTTGCGGCTCCAAGCTGTGATGCATTTCACTGAAAACCCGAGGTTCGGCATCGGTCGACGATTTTGGAAAGCTCCCATCGCCATTCTCCTTGCACAGCCACATGAAGTAACTGAGCCTCTACTGGAAAATGGAATACTACCAATGACTGTACCATCGTAACTAAATTAGGAGAATTTACGCCCTTGAAAGCTCTTACGTGGCTGCGCGGCACTATTTGGTGGGCTTGCTATCTCCCCGGAACCATCATCGCGGGAAGTTGTTGCCAGATTCGGCTAGCTTTTGCCGAGTGTACTGCAAAACTCGGCATTGACATCGCGCTCCACCAGCCCCCCAAAAGGGTCCAATTGCTAGGTAAATGTAGATCTTTGTTCGATTGGACGACATTGCATCTCCTTGTATGGTGGTGGGTTTTGTCCGTACAGGGGTTTTCGAGATTTGACCCGGCGTGCCTGGTCGGCATCAAGAAAACCACACTATGGGCCTATTGCAAAGTCACAAGTTCTGGGAGAATCGTGAAAAAAACATCTCGGGTTCAATACCGGAGAGCCAGCAAGCCCGTAAGATGCGGTTGAAACCTTACCAAATTGCGATCCCCAGAGCTGCACAGCCGAATGCCACGAAGGCATCGTTTTCGATGCCAGAGCCAAGGAATGCCTCCGTCGATATAAACGCATCATTGCCGGGCGACTCACCCCTTCCAAGCTTGGTTCCATGAGATTTGCTTTCCGTCCGTCGCTATTCGTACATCGGCATTCCTCTCCTATCCACTCTCACTGACTGCTACCTTACATCGGAAAGAAGTTTCAGCAGTGGCGAAAAAGATGAAGAATCTTCTACATACTGCGGTAGTCGCCTCGATTTCGGTCGGAATAGCTGCAAGCCAACAGGCCTTTTTCCCGAACGAACTTCAATCTGGCGATGTTCACGTGGACTTTGCGTCGACCAGTCCCGATGGGCCGCGACTTAGCCCAGGCCCGGATGCTACGACATATGATTGGTATGGAAGAAACCCCTGGCCGCAAGATCCCATCCCTTTTTCTCCATTCTCCGAATGACACTGACAATTTGTATGCACAACCGGTGGTATTTCGACGCAGTCTCTACCTCATCAAACGAGTCCATATCGATCGTATTTTTGATGGCCAGCTCAACGGCGTTCCCTTCGTCCGATACGGGCGGACCAATGTCTATTGTCGTATCCGGCAGTTTCGCCAATGGCAGCGCATTTAGCCTCACAATTCCGGGCTCCGACGGAGCGTTAATAGTCGAAAGTGAAGACAAGGACCAGATTAACGGGGCATGGGGAGGCGCCGATGCTTTCTTTAGCGGCCGGGGCCTGAACTCGAACGAAACATCGTTCAAGGTCATTCTCAACTCTACCGCATATGGAGTATACGGAAGTTTATCTTTGCGATCGGTTCGTTCAGGTTGTTGAACTTCTTTCCGAATGTCCCTAATCTTTCTCTAGACTTTGCCATCGCGTTACCCTTGTGGATTGAATGCGCCCGGTGCCGAGCAACAGATTCTTCCCGGTGTCGGCTGGTCGAATCCGCAGCCGGACGCTTCCGCAATTGCCAACTTCAAGTTTGGAGATGCCGCTTTGAAGTTCTCTGGGTCTGGGTATCATGACAAGAACTGGGGCTCAGTGCCATTCACACAGGCAGTGGGATCTTGGCATTGGGGACATGCGCGCCTCGGCCCGTATTCCATGGTCTGGATCGATGCGCGCTCCCCCACTGGCGATATCCACCGGTCCGGATTTGTATCGAAGAACGGGGCCATTCTACTCACAAGCTGTGCATCTGATTCTGTGGAGGTCACCACGTGGGGAGAGGGACAAGTAAATTCGACATCCGGGCTGTTGGTAAAATTCGGGACGGTCGAGGGAGGTCCGCTGACTTTGAACATTACGACAACTGTGATGATTGTCAATAGTCCGATTTATCTCAGATATCTCGGCGTCGCAAGCGGCGGTGTCGGCAATGAGCTTCTTTCTGATGGCGTTGCCTCACTGGATGCTTTCGACTTTACTGTTTGACTTGAAATCCCGGGATTAAGGGTCCGATGATGAGGTTATCCGAGATCGGCACTCAGCTAGGCAGCTTCCTAATATGTACGCAGCAGCAGAAATGAACACGATAAATGTCATCGGTCTGGCCAAAAAAACCCAGCATCATCCCTGTCTTCCAGAACAACTCCTTCAAGGCTCTGATGGGTCCATGCGAGCCGATAACCGTGCCGTCTCTTCTCGCTTTTGTTCGGCCGAGTCCCACCGAGTCAATGTCCATTCACAGTCGATAACAGGAAGTTTAATCATTTCAAAAAGTCCCTTTATGGGCCCTCCGTCATTGGCAGGAAAATGGCGACATCGATTGTGCTACCAAGGTCCTCGCATCGGATGTTACCAACCCAAGAGCACCACCACCCGGTGATGTGGGAATAAAGGATGGATCTTCTCCCTCCCGCCTTGGGTTGATGTTACCTACTTAGCGTCCCTTGGCGCTCTTGTCTGTCGTTCTCGCTCCGTCGTACTCGGTACTGTGTTCACCGCCCTCTCCAGCGTCATCACGATGCTCTACACGTTCAAGCCGACCCAGATGCAAGTTTCAGCAGTCTTTCTTCAATTGTTATCCGGTGAGGCCTGGGCCATGGCAACCCCACGCCCAGATCGTCTCAAATGGCCTCTGCTTCAGAAAGTCCTTCGATTCATCAACTCCGGTCAACCCTTCGGCATCAAAGAGCACGTTGTCGCATCCCTCATCGCCTCATCTGGTAACAATGGTCTGTCCGGAGTCGAAATCTACGCCGTCGAGCGCCTCTTTTATGACCGTGAAGTCACCGCTACTACTGCGATTCTTGCCACCTACTCAATCTCTCTCTGCGGCTTCGTGCTCGCTGGCGTTCTTCGCCCGCTGATCGTCTACCCGGCCGAGATGGTGTACTGGTCAACCCTGCCTCAGGTGGTGCTCTTCCAAAACCTGCACTTCGACCGCATCGCCAACCGCGACCGTCTCATGAAGTTCGGTATTGCTCTGGGAATCGCTGCCGTGTGGGAGATATTCCCAGCTTACATGGTGACCTGGTTTGGCGGTATTTCCATAGTCTGCCTTGCATCCATGGGCGCCCCGACCAACACTCGCACCACCATCTCCACCATCTTCGGCGGAGCATCTTCCAACGAAGGCATGGGCTTGCTCAACTTCTCACTAGACTGGCAATACATCCAGAGCACATACCTTTCGCTCCCATTCAAGCAACAGCTGAACTCATGAATTGGCTATGCCATCTGGTACATCGTCATGCCAGCGCTTTTCTACAGCAACACCTGGGGCGCCAAGTCGTTTCCCTTCATGTCCACGTCCCTCTTCGCCAGCAACGGCACTAGATGGTCGACGACATCGGTCTTGAACGACCGTGGGGTTGTTGACTACGACAAGCTCGACCAGGTTGGCCTGCCGCATTTGACCTCCAGTACGGTCTGGGGCTATCTCACTGCCAGCATGGCGATTGGCGCGCTGATTATCCACGTCATCATCTTTTACGGCAAAAACATGATAGAAGCTTGGAAGGGCGCCCGTACCCGGACTCAGCCTGACATTCACTACCAGGCAATGCTAAAGTATAAAGAAACTCCGATGTGGTGGTACCTCGCCCTCTTCGTTCTCACCCTCATCGCCGGTTTGGTTGTCAACATCAAGGGTGAGACGACGCTACCGTGGTGGGGGTACATAGTCTCGCTCCTTCTCGGAGGATTCATCGCACCATTTTCATGCATTCTCTACGGCCTCTACGGAACCGGAGTCGGTACCAACCAAATCTCCAAGATAGTTGCGGGCGTTGTCCATCCCGGCCGACCCCTGGCAAATCTCTACTTCGCAAGTTGGTCTCACCAAGTCATCCTCCTGGCTGTCAACCTCGCCAACTGGTTGAAGGTTGGACAGTACACCAAGGTTCCACATCGAGTAATGTTTGGCACTCAGATCTATGGCACTTTGCTTGGTGCTGGACTGAACTATGCTGTCATGACTACCACCGTGACCAACCAACGCGAGATCCTCCTCGATCCCAAGGGGACCAACGTCTGGAGTGGCTCCACGATGCAGAGTCTCAACTCCCAAGCCATCACATGGGCGCTCGCCAAGGAGATGTATGGTACTGCAGGTCGCTACGTCATCGTCCCCCTGGGCCTCCTCATCGGTGCAGCTCTTCCGGTTCTGCACTGGGGCCTGATCAAACTGGTCCCTCGCATCAAGGACTGGCCAATCAACACAACAATCATCGTTGCGTTTGCTGGCAACACCTACTTCGGAAACACATCATGGATCTGGTCTTCCATCGCGGTGGGCGTCTTCTCTCAGTTCTGGCTCCGTCGCAGAATGCCGCGCATCTACAATAAGTACAACTATCTCATCGGAGCGGCGTTGGACGGAGGATCCCAGGTTGTCATCTTCATTCTTTCGTTTGCAGTGTTTGGTGCAAGCGGCAAGGAGCACCCGTTCCCAACATGGTGGGGAAATCCGTCGGATACCAACCCGGATCATTGCTTGTGAGATGACAACACCGACATGAGATGTTTCAATGGGCATGACTCTCACATGTTATGTATAATTCGGCCTCTGGTTCGAATTGTCTCTAATAAGATACCGTTAACCTCCATCGTTTCATCCCAGGGAAAATGGCGTGTAAATGCAAAGCCAAGCATGATGATAACAAGTGGGTTTTGCCGACGCGACGTATGAAGGAGAAAACACCTATTCAATAATATCAAGACAAACAGCTGGCTAATCTCAATCAATCATGGCACTTATTAATATCGTCAGCTACTCCTAGTGACCTGATTCTCAGTAAGCTTGCTGGAGATTACGTCCAAGGGCAATCAAATTGCAGCAAAATAGCCGCGTGGTAAAAGTCGGAAGACGAGGGATGAAATCCTTAGTAGGAGGACTGATTCTAGGAGCCCAGAAGCGAGAGGGAACCACCTGCAGGGCCAGCTAGGGAAATGCTCTGAGTCAATACACATGTAAAGATGCATCCCAGTAACGGGCGCTTGGTCTAGGGGTATGATTTTCGCTTCGCATCCTCGTCGACTTCGACGATGCGACTTGTGAAAGGTCGTGGGTTCAATTCCCACAGTGTCCATTGTTTTTGCCGATGACAGCTAATGTTTACTCATTTTCATGCTGTGCCGGACGAGCGATCCCGAAGTTACGTCGCCGAACTACATTACTGAAACCGGGGGATATGAGCGGGAAAAAGCGTGTGTCCACCCCCACACGTTAGTTCTGCGGTCGCACGGCATACTATGGTTCCTAGCCTGAGTTTGCAATTACCTAGATAGAGCCACGTTAACTCAGCAATGTAGGTAGATTGAAGCCTTCCTCACTTCTTTTCTTCTTATTCCATTCAACAATTGCAATATTAATTTTGTGCACTCGTAACTAATTCGACGGGGAATTAAAACATAGTACCCTCGCTTATTCCCAGCACAAAGCAACAACGCCTGCTAATTACTACCTACACCCTTGCTGGAAGCCTCGCAGATTATTCACTACTCATGAAGTGACAGATGCAGTCCATGTCTTCAACTGGACTCTGAATATTAGATAGGGAACCTGTTCTTTCCAGCTGCTCTACTGGTGGCCAACGCCTCGGCCACAGACAATCGGGTCTTGTGTAAGCCCGCACGGTGGACTCCGTTGAGATTCTTCACCAGGGTAATCTGGTAACGACCCATGGTTCCTTGCCGGAATATGATCGTCGCCATCGCAAGGAAGTATTCCCATATCTAAATTCATGAGCATGTTTCGTTATGGACAACCTGAGGTGATTCTTGGGGGAGCTTACCCGATATGACTTTTCACCATACTTGTCTGTGATCTTGTCCCGATTGCTCGTCCAATCTTTGTACCACCTCCACAAGGTAGCCGAATAATGCTGCCCAATATTGTCGAGGCTGTCAGTGTAAGCATACAATTTGGCCAGATGAACAATAGTAAGTCAGAAAGTCGTACCTTTGAACCTCGAATCCGGCCTCTTCAAGAGCAGTCACATACCTTGCCAAGTCCCACCCCATCGTCATCCAAGGAATGACATGTCTCTTCAAGAACAACCCCCAGACCAGATCCTCGTACTGCCACGCACGTCTCGACGCGGTAATCTCGACATGGAACACCCCGTCGTCCGCAAGCATCTCATAACAGCGCTCAAAGAACCCGCTCACTTTCAAATCTTCCTGCCCAGACGACTGCACACACACAATCTTGTCATATTCCTCATCGGGACCCTCATACACTCGGGTGCAGATGCGGCTCTGGGCTTCGGGTATGCCTGCAGATTGGAGGCGCCAGCTTCCCAGAGTAGCTTGATGCGGGTCAATCGTGAGCCCAGTCGCGAGAGCGCCGTAATTGACACTCGCGAATGTGACAAGGGAACCCCATCCACAACCGATATCGAGAAGTCGGTCTCCTGGCTGTAGGTCGATCTTTTCACATAGTGCAGCAAGCTTGTTATCCTGGAGCTCTTCAAGTGTTTCCTCAATGTTCATATCCGATATGACGCCTGAAGTGTAAGCCAACCGTGGACCGAGGAACCAAGAGTAAAAGTCACCACCGCGCTGATCTTCTACCAGTGGTCTTTCTCCTGCAGGTCAAGTTAGCCAGTGCGCCGGTATTCATGGCCGCTGCAGACTTTCAATCGACTCACTTGGGAATAGATAGGACGCTTGTTTGTTTGTTTGTTTGTTTTGTATTTAACGCCGTGGCGGCAAGGGCGCAGCCGCCCTTGCGGCAAACCTCCCGAAGGGTATGTGGCGT